>JAULKR010088762.1:0-10764 GCA_032356305.1 Prasiola linearis | reverse complement strand
ATTCCTTAATGGAGCTATGAATGCACCAAAAAACGTCTGCGCAGGGCGCGAATCGTTGAACCGACAAGGGCAGTCCCGATTTTAAAATTCAGCGTGGTTAGCTACGCATTTTGTACAAAATCGCCTAGTTGAGAATAGCAACGAAATAGCAAAGAATAGCGTAAACTAGCGATTGCCAAAATAGCTAGCAAGCGCTAGCAGAATAATAGCTCCAAATAGCGGAGTCTAGCGAAGTCTAGCAGTTTTCCTAGCTAACCTCGTTCTGACAGTGTAAAAAGATAAGTGCAAAGAGGTATAACGTGTAAATTGCCAAAGCTTTTAAGCCTTCTGGAAATTAAAGACGTACCAAAATTTCGATATATCAAATCGAGTTCCATAGGATTCGTCATACAAACAATTAGCACACGAAGCTTCCAGGTCTAGCTTCACAAAAGGAAAGAATTTCAAGACGCTATCTCCTTCTTTCACGTCATGTACGCAGGCATTGATTGAAGCGGACAAACACTTCACAGCAAACGTTATGATGCACATGAGAAGAAGTCAACATATTGGAGTTGACAACTTCGATGCAAAACCAATTCTGGCCACAATCTCCACACGCACTACGTCTCTGGAAAATATACCAGAAGCAATTCCAAGCTTTCTCAAATACTGTAGTATAGTACCACTGTTATTTTGTTCTAACACTACCCTGAGAGCCAAGGTGCAATCGTTGGCGGTGCATCAGCAGCGATTCAGAAAATTACTAATAGTGTTTGCGGATATGTTTGTGTGAGCGGTCTAAATAGCAGTTAGCACTGCTTTGGTGCATTCTTCGCCATTGTGTATGTGAATGCATATGGGAGCATGTGTACGTAAGCCATTGAAGTGTAGATTTGTGCGTCTCTGAACACACTGTGGGTGCAGCAATGATACGATTGTTGATACGATTGTTGGAGCGACTGAAGGTGCGTCTCAGGGTGCGCCCATGATACATTTGTCATATTTTGTCTATCGATCTCTGAGAATCTTGCTGAGGACTTGTAGGTGCGGCTGTAGGATTGGTGTTGAAAATGTGATTGGCTGCGGCTGTGGTATAATTATTGGCAATAATTTTGGGTGTGGCTATAGGAGGAGTCGTGGGAATGAGTATGGGTGCGGCTGTAGGAGGGCTTGTAGGAATATGAATGGCTGCAGCTGATGGAGGTGTTGTGGGAATGAGAATGGGTGCGGCTGTAGGAGGGCTTGTAGGAATATGAATGGCTGCAGCTGTAGGAGGGGTTGTGGGAATGAGTATGGCTGCGGCTGTAGGAGGGCTTGTAGGAATATGAATGGCTGCAGCTGTAGGACTGGTTGTGGGAATGAGTATGGGTGCGGCTGTAGGAGGGCTTGTAGGAATATGAATGGCTGCAGCTGTAGGCGGGGTTGTGGGAATGAGTATGGCTGCGGCTGTAGGAGGGCTTGTGGAAATGAGAGTGGGTGCGGCTGAAAGAGGGGTGTGGGATGAGAATAGCTGTGGCTGTAAGAGCACCTGTGTAATAAGTGGGCGCGTCTGTAAAAGAGGTTTTTGGAATATGACAGGCAGTGGCTGTAGGAGAGTCGTGGGAATGAGTGTGGGTGCGGCTGTACAAGAAGCTGTGAAAATAAGTGTGAATGCGGCTGTAGGAGGAGTTGTGTGAATAAGAGGAAGTGTGGCTGCAGGAGAACTTATTGGAATGACATTGGGTGCGGCTGTAAGGAAGGTTGTGGGAAAGAGTGTAGGTGTGGCTGTAGAAGGTTTATAGGAATATGGCTGCAGCTGTAAGGGGAGATGTGGGAATATGACCAGCTGCGGCTGAAGGAGGGGTTGAGGGAATGATTGTAGGTGTGAATGTAAGAGGGGTTGTAGGAACATGCTTGGCTGCGACTATAGGAGGAGTTTTGGGATTTAAGTTTGGGTAAGGCTGTAAGAGGGGTTGAAGAAATATGATTGGCTGCGGCTGTAGGAGGAGTTTTGGGAATGAGGGTGGCTGCGGCTGTAGGAGTTGTGGAATTGAGTGCGGGTTTGGCTGTAAGAGGGGTTGAAGAAATATGATTGGCTGCGGCTGTAGGAGGAGTCGTGGGAATGAGGGTGGCTGCGGCTGTAGGAGTTGTGGAATTGAGTGCGGGTTTGGCTGTAAGAGGGATTGAAGAAATATGATTGGCTGCGGCTGTAGGAGGAGTCGTGGGAATGAGGGTGGCTGCAGCTGTAGGAGTTGTGGAATTGAGTGTAAGAGGGATTGAAGAAATATGATTGGCTGCGGCTGTAGGAGGAGTTGTGGGAATGAGGATGGCTGCGGCTGTAGGAGTTGTGGAATTGAGTGCGTGTTCGGCTGTATGAGGGGTTGAAGAAACATGATTGGCTGCGGCTGTAGGAGGAAGTATGAGGATGAGTGTGGGTGCGACTGCAGGAGGAATTGTGAACATGAGGGTGGATGTGGCTATAGGAGGGATTGCAAATACATGACTGGCTGCGGCTGTAGGAGGAGTTATGGGAATGAGTGTGGGTGCGACTGTAGGAAGAGTTGTGTGTATGAGAGTGAGTGTGGCTGGAGGAGTTGTGGGAATGAGTAAGGGTATGGCTGTAAGAGGGGTTGTGGGAATAAGTCTGGAATATGACTGCCTGCGGCTGTAGGAGGAGTCGTGGGAATGAGTGTGGGTGCGGCTGTGAAAGAGGTTGCAGAGTTATGACTGGCTGCGGCTGTAGAACTTGTGGGAATCAGTGTGGGTGCGCTTGCCTATAGGAGGAGTTTTGGGAATTAATGTGGGTGTGGCTGTAGGAGGGATTTCGGGATGAGTGCGGCTGTAAGAGGAGTTGTGGGAATCAGTGTGAGTGCGGCTGTAGGAGGATTTGTGAGAATAAATGTGGTTGTGGCTGTAGGAGGAAATTTAAAAATGAGTGCGGCTGTAAGAGGGGTTTCGGGAATGAGTGTGAGTGCGGCTGTAGGAGGAGTTGTGGGAATCAGTGTGGGTGCCGCTGTAAGCGTGGCTCTGGGAATGACAATGGGTGCGGCATGAAGAGGGGTTATGAGAATCAGTGTGGATGCGGCTGTAGGAGGAGTTATGAGAATGAGTGTGGTTGCGGCTGCAGGAGTAGTTGTGGGGATCTGTGTGGGTGCGGCTGTAGAAGTTTCGTGGAGGCAAATTTGAGTGTGGTTGAGGGATGGTCTGTAGGAAGCTTTGCGGGTGCATTCGAGCGACCATCTGTAGGAGTACCTATTTGCACGTTCTCAAATGCATCTGGGTGTTGGAGTTGGAGTTGAAGAGGCTGGAGAAGTATATAAAGTGTCTTTGTATGTGCAGCACTATTCGTTCTTCTATCAGCTACAGGCCATCCCCCCTATTCTTGTACCTCCTACTGATGATCTTGGGACCTTCACATTCATTGCTTGAAAGTGATGGCAAGATGACAAGATGTCAACGTTATCGAGGCTGTCAGAAGAGGGGCTTAGACCATAACAGGATGTCGCGGCTGACGACTGCAGGCCGCTCGATTTTCAGATTTGTTAAGCAAGCTGAGCGATCACCGATAACCCGTGCTGATCTTCGAACTGAAAGTCTATGGCCAGCCGCTCAACCTCTCCATATTGAAAATATCTGCGTGCTGCAGGCTGCTCAATTTGCTACAGCTGTCTGGCATGCTGACAAGTCGAGGACATTCTGAGAGCTGCAGATATTGCAAGCTGCTGAGGCTGCCGATGTTATTTGGCAAGCGAACCAGAGCAGGACAAATTCTTAAGCGTAAATCCTGCAGGCTGCTCAGATTGCCAAAGTTAGCTGGCAAGTTGACTATATTGTCGCACTCGTTCAGACTCAATCGCTGCAGGCTGCTCAAGCTGCCGAAGCTGTCTGGCAACTTGACCAACTGACGGCATATGTCAAGGTCTAGTCGCTGCAGACGATGCAACTTGCCTAAGTTGTCTGGCAAGCGACGCAAATTATTGCAGTAGTGGATGCTCAATTGCTGCAGGCTGCTCAAATTGCAGAAGCTGTCCGGAAAGCCAGTCAGTGCATCGCAACAACGAATAGTCAACAGTTCCAAGCTGCCTAATTTGCCAAAGCTACCAGGTAAGCTAATTAATGACTCGCATATATACAGATTCAGCCTTTGCAGGCTGCTCAAGTTGCCGAAGTTGTCTGGCAAGCTGACGATTTCATCGCACTGGCAGATATTCAGGTGTTGCAGGCTGCTCAAATTGCCGAAATTATCTGGCAACCTCACCAGATCATCGCACTGACCAAGTCTCAGATGTTGCAGGCTGCCTAAATTGCCGAAGCTGGACGGCAAGCTGCCCAAGCGGCCGCATAGGCTGATGTCGAGTCGTTGCAGACTGTTCAGGTTGCCGAAACTGTCTGGTAATCTAATCAGGTCATCACAATTGATGATATTGACCTCTTGTAGCCCGCTCAGTTGGCCAAAGCTGTCTGGTAGGCTGTTGAGTCGGTCCATGTCCAATGACTGCAGGTGTTCGAAGCTGGCCGCCTATGCAAGGTGCACTCTTAATAAATGTAGGCTGCTCTCGTTACTGTCTAAATAGGCGAGAATGAAGGTTACAATATTGCTTCCTATTTTCTGATTACACCTCAGACTTGGCGATACGGTATAGCCAACACCAAATGGCTCCAGAAACGCTATTACAAATGGCTGTCGCCAGCTGCGCATTAATTAATGGCCATAGCGTTTGCGTCAGCATCTGTCATTTCGCAAGGCATCATGTTAAATAATGATGAGTCGAAATCACGGGTCATATGCATATGCATCCTCATCATGATTATCCTGAGGCCTGTGCACTGATACATAATCTATCTCAGTGCTGATACAACAAGACATAAACAGATATCACTTACCTGTTCATCCAAAATTGTCAGGCTCTGCTTGAAAGATACGCTGCAGAATGAGAGCTCTTCTCATTATAAGAGTGAGCTATCAATCTGACCGGTGACCACGCTGAAACGTTTTACTTGGTTTTGCTCAAAACTTAGCTCAAGAGTTCAGCGTCTTATTCAAATTTGATGCTTTTCATCACAGATCAGCCCAATGCCATTGGAGAAGGTTTAGGCAAAGTCTCAGCTGCAACTGTACAAGCAGCAAGACGGTCAGCCTGGAAGCGCATGTTGGTATTAGCATACGTAGTCCTCTAGCAGCCTCCGGTTTGTACTTTTTCTGCGCGACACGATGCTTGAGAACGCCCTTGCCATCCATGGCTTCACTTCTGCTGCCATGCATGTAGTCTCCTTCACTCCCTTCTGACATTATGTTTGCTAGAAGCCACAGCTGTGAGGCGGTCTATTACGCTTGCAGAGGATGTTGTCAGTTTGAGAAGTCTACCACATGGTATCACCTCCGGATGATCCAGACGTGATGGAAGCAGTCACGGCAACACGGGTACATACAATTACTTGAGTCTTCATCCATAAGCCTTTATCAGTAGATGCAAGTTCGAGGAGCTCTCTGCCATTTACAGGCTTGCTATAGACTCTCGCTTCTGGGGCGTTAGGACATTGGTTGGAAAAGGGTGAACGCAGCTATCAAAGGGTACGACGTTGCCATGGCGAGACGATGAGTATTTATATCCTACTCGTATCTGGAAGGCTCCCGCGAATTGTCTCTAAGTGTGTTGAGCAACTATGGGCAATTATTGTGCAGTTCCTTTATTGATCGTGTCAAGTAACGATATGCCTGTTATTGAAAGGCTTGGGCTACCACATGAGCATGGTGGCCGTTGCTAACCCTCAAGAAGGAGCGGATGGAGCGGACTATTCCGTCCAGGGTAACAGGGGGGAAGTGAAAGAGAGAAGGGTGGACCACCGGTGGTGACGTAAGGACATTAGATGCTGTTGGCATATATTTATTGGACGTACTTAGCGAAACGTGTTGCTCAATTCGTGCCTGAGTCCCCTCAAAGCGATGTAGTTGGTCGAACGGCAGCCACAAGCAATCATCTTGATGTGTGGCGTTATCATCAGTGAGACAGCCTGGTCCCATTGTGATCGACTGTCAGACAGCCTGGCTCCATCGTGACACTTTTGTCAGACACCCTGGTCCTATGTGTTGCCGGACCTAAGGGGCAGAGTTAACCATCAAACGCGTGTACTTTCAGCCTGTCACAGATGTCTGACAGACTGGAGGTCTGTCCGACAAACTGGATGGTCCGTCGTGTCGCAGCCGTGGCTGGGCACAATTTGTGTTGCCCCCTGTGCAGCTGCCGGCACAATGACGACTTTGCTAGTAAGCACCTCAATCACCAACTATCGTCACGTGCTCAATATAGTGATGGTTGTGTCGAGTGAGATGCATCTTGATGTTTTGAAAAGATCAAGAAGATGCGATGGTCAGCAGTCCGTCACTGCGGGCTGGCTAGAAAGCATCGGATGCTTGTGGATTACACTCAAAATGACATGTCATGAAGCCCTATCTAATAAAATATTTCACGTCTAACAAATCACATGATAAAATCATGACCGTTGGAATGCACGGTAGCAGCAACATGTACGGTAGTAGGACAGTTTACAGTGATGTCTTGCTACCAGTGCTCTCAAGAGCATTCAAGAGGCTATTCCAAGAGGTCGTGTTCTCAAAGATATTGTGTCAGTTGCTCGCGGTAGTCGACAATCTTGGATGACATCACTCACTGTCATCACTAATGTAACCTTGAGCAGTCATGGGCAGATGAAAGATGCAGTGTCCGTGACACTTGCCCTTGAGTCATTGCATTCATGATCATCATGCCTCGGTAAGGCATCCGATGCAGACATACATCATGTCACCAGTCATCATACCCGCCCTGGCCGCTCGGCAACAGCAGTCCGTGCTGCTTCCAATGAACTTCCTGCATCATCGACAGAACTGCCCGACTGACAGTCAGACAGAAATGAAGAGGTTTGTCGCACCCCACCCTGAGCAATCCAGGTGCAGGAAGGAAAGTGTAAGGGAGATACAAAATGTACGAGGTCGCACTTAACATCACATTTGTAGCCAACAAGGGGTGCAGCTCAGCCCCTCAGCCGTTCGTGGAAGCTCGAATCAAGGGTTTAGAATGCCTCCTCGACTGGCGCCTTGACCACAGAAGTGCAACTCTTTGTGTTGCTTTGACTTGGGTGGTGTATGGCTGTGGGGGCAATGCTCTCAGGTGCAAGCGCTGCTCCTGGCAACACACAAGGCCACCTTCGCAGTCAGTGCGGCAGGATGGCTGCTGCTGCTGATCCACCTCCCTGGGGTAACACTTTGGCAGGGTACCACAGCTGGCATTGGTCAAGACTCCGGGAGGCGGCGTCCTCATGGCGTGGTGATGTCATATGTGGCTAGTGACAGACACTGCCCCCAAAGGATGTGCACGTCAATGCAGTCAGCTTTCTGGCCATGTGTCAGCCTCTGCAGGAGTGTGCTTACCCCGACACTCCAGGTTATATGTTTCAGTGGAATTTAATATATTCGTGAATTGAATCTCTAAAGAATTATAATATAATTATAATAAGGTACGTACAAAGCCTTTGCTTTTGTGCATGAGTGTGCTTGCCCTGACGCTGCAGTATTCCATCATAATTCAGTCAAACTTTCCGTGATTTGAGTTCTAAAAGAATACGTCTAATATAAAGAAGTAGGTAGAACGGTTGACTCCTGATAAAAGTTACGTCATTGATGGAAGTGTGGGGGAGCGACCATGACCTGATGCACCACCACCAGTAGGGGAGCGCTCCTGGTGATCATAAGTCACATATATATAATGTATATGTTGTTTGCGATTAGGCTTCTGTGACTTATACATCATATATGTTATCATATATGATCACAAAGCTTTCGATGCCTTGAATCAAGCTTGCAAGTGTGCCTCTGGGCTGCCATGGAAAGTTCCTCAAGCAATTTGATACTACCGAATAGAGCTGACATACCATGCTTCTTTACACATATTCACTTGCTGTTAGGCCGCCTAGAAATCCCCGCAGGCGTTGTTTGCACAATTGTGCGATCAACCCCCCCGCCTCCCTGCCTCAGCATTGTGCCCATCTCCCGACTATGTAGGTTTGCAATCCTGTGACTCATAATGAACAGTCTTCAATTTCTCATGCGACTTTTGTGATACTGGTGGTCAGGTGGACTGACTGTGGTCCGACTGGAGCAGCCCGACCTCGTAATGTTCGTACTCTGGTCAGCGGTTTCATTTGTTTGGCGCCAAGCAGGCTATATACTATCGATGAAAGAAATGTCGCTGATGAGTCAACCCTTACGATTTGGTGCAGGTATGGCTTGTACGTCAACATGTTGGGCCGTGACGCCGCCAGGATTGTTTGGGATCAAACGTCGCACTCTCACACAGAGCCATGGTGTATCCCCCCCCCCCCCCCCCCCCAGCTGCACTGCGAGTTGTCTGACACATGATTTGAAGCCGTGTCATCAGTGATCAGGTGGCATGTACAAGGCCATAATTTTCGCATCCCTCCCTGCCGCAAAGTGTTCGGCACGCGGTCTGAGGCTGTGTCGCCAGACATATTGTTGGGAGGAGATCTGGAGGAGATCTACAAAGTTTGAATGGCTGGGAGGGATGGAGAGGTGGATGGGGAGGGGAAGGTGTGGGAGAGGACTTTGGTGGTGTGATGCTACTAGTCTCGGCACCCTGCACCTATTAAATTAATAAGTTGATTCATCATATCATCGCCACAGTCGAAAGGGCACACGCGATAGAGGACGTGCAGAAGGAGAAACAGATGCTTCGATAAGGGTAGAGTGGCTGCGCACCATCGCAGGCAGTCATTGCAGGCACTGGTCGCCAGCTGGCAGTGTCTTCAAAGGACAGCGGCGCCTGTGGCGCCGAGACCAGCCATAGAAGTCGAGCGGCGTCTCCAAGTGTCAAGTGCAAAGCTGTTGCTGCCTCTGTCGACGAGGGAGATGCCAAAAACGAGGTTCACCGGCCTGACGTCCAAGTGGCGGAGGTCCTGGCCGCGGCCATCCAGCCGGACTGTCGTCTGTTCCACCCCCTGTGTGTGCGAGGGAGGACTCTTGTCGGTAAAACCACTAGACCCTCCTATAGGTCTGCAGCATACACGCCAGTGGCTTGAACGCCAAACCTATGAGTTTGTGGTGGATGTGTCTTGTGTCTGTTCGTAAAGCTCATGGCGCTGTCGAAATCGGCATAACGACAGCCGTTGGAAGTACGTCACCGCGGAGGGTATGCGAAGACTACTGTATATTCCTCTTGATTGGGTGAACCAAAGTGTGATGGTGTCTGTCTATACCATTTGTTCGAACGTGTTTGACATCCTAGCACCACCAGCAGTGCATAGTACTGAGCCAACTGCAAGAACCAGGCAATGCGACGGTCCATTGCTTCACGGGAGATGACTTGAAAGGCCTGAAGGTGTTGACATAACGTTTGTCACATGTGAAATTGATGCTCACGTTTGTGCATCATGTGAAATTTAGAGCAGAGAACTTTAGGTCCGGAGGTCAAGTAATGCCATTTCCATGGCACCATAGGAAGCTCTCGCTTGGACATTCTGCGAAATAAATCGCTCTTCTGACAGGCATACACAGCCTTATAATGTCACAGCACATTCGATAGCACGTACTGCAGGGTGGGCTAGCAAGCCAGTAATTGCACTTACTGATTTGTCCCTGGCATCAGTACTTGCACTCTTATGTTGAGGGCCTGCCTCTGACTATCGTGTTCAGCACTCTAAGAAATCATGGTTAGCCAATGGATAAGGCTAATCCCTCATCACAACAAGTGCTTCGTTCCAAATTGATCTGCAGGAAGTAAGCAGTGTTGCCCTGTCTGCCTGAAGAACGTCGATTTCGAAGAAGTCTTTCCGGACTATCCTCGGGAGGGTTAGGGCCTCCCAAACCTTATCCTCTGTTTTGGGACCAGCCACAGTCGAACGGTCAGTGAAGTTCTGCTCACACGGTTTTCAGCGACTCCTGCCTTACGCGTTGCTTGCTGTGATACCGATGATCCAAGGGTTGCAGCCAACTTGGCCTCACTTCAGAGATCTCCCTTGCTTGCATAAATCCCTGAGCGATGCCTGTGTTGCATGTATCATCTCGTCAGGCATGATTTATCGGCTCATCTCCAACAACGCGCCTTTGCATGACGAGATCAAGATCTCTTTGTCCAAGTGGTTTTGCAAGATGCAGCTCATTCTTACAGGCAGGATTGGTGCGCATGCAACGAGTAGTAGTTGAAACTGCATCAAACACCGTGAATCACGTTCTTATGTTTCAGGATCATTGCTCCTTTCATTGAGCGTATGAGGATGTGCGAAGCTCCACGCACTATAGCTTGCACATAGTAGCTGGTGTATTTGGGACAGGGGATGGCGTCTAGATGTCCGTGACGTCGTCGTATGGTTCACGTTTTGCTATCCTCGTCAACCCCCCCCCCCCCCTCCTCCTCTACATTGCACAGTTTTTCAGCTGGCTCTCTAAATTTAAGACTTGCTATCTGAGTTCTGGTGTCACTGGGCACCAACCTCAAAGAAAGCAGTGACCATCGGTTCTGTGTGAACGACAGCCACCTTCCACAATGTTGATCAAGTGTAGCCACACTTTGGTCGTCGATGACACTTCAATGTGCACCCTCCATGATGTCTGCCCGTTTGATAAGACGTCTCACAGACGGCTGTTTGAGATGTGAGTAGACATGTCCAATGCTGCATATGTATGACTGGTGATAGGGCTGTCAAGCGCCTCACCAATCCAATCAATCACTTCTCAAGATTTGTCGAGCTTGTGTGCCGTGTTTCACCAATCCGTGGCCATGTTGCAATTGCAAT
>JAULKR010088651.1:0-10765 GCA_032356305.1 Prasiola linearis | reverse complement strand
ATCTGGCCCGGCTTCGTCGACGCGATGACGGCGATGCTGCTGGTCTTCACCTTCGTCCTGTCGATCTTCATGATCACCCAGTATTTCCTACGCGAGACGATCCTCGGTCAGGAGGAGCAGATCGTCGACAAGGACACCGCGCTCTCCAGCCTGACCGGGCGGCTCGACGCCCTGTCCGACATGCTGTCGCTGGAGCAGGGCGAGCGCACGGCGGCGGAAACGCGCGAGACGCTGCTGCGCGCCTCGCTCGACCGGGTGTCGGACGCGAAGACCGAGGCAGAGCGCCGCCTCGAAGCCATCGCCGCGCGCCTGACCACCGCCGAGACCGAACGCGACGCCGAACGGACCGAAGCCGAGCGCGCCCTCGCCGAACAGCGCGCGCTGGAGGCGCTGGCCAGTACCCTGCGCAGCGATCTGGCCTCGACCGAGGCGGCGCTGGACGAGACCGCGACCATGCTCAGCGATGCCGAACGCGCCCGGGCGCTGGAGGTGGCCGGGGCCGAGGCCCTGCGCAAGCGGCTGACCGATTCCGCCACCGACCTGACCGCGATGGAGATGGCGCTGGACCAGCAGCGCGCCGAAGCCGAGGAGACCCTCCTCCTCCTCCTCGCCGCCGCGCGGGAGGCCGAGGGCACGCTGAAGGAGACGATGGGCGAAACGGCGGAAGCGCTGGGCGAGAAGGACCTGATGCTCGCCATGGCCCGTTCCGAACTCGCGACCTTGGGCGAGGCATCGGCGGAGGAGCAGAAGCAGCTCGCCCTCCTCAACGAGCAGACCCGGGCGCTTCGCGAGCAGCTGTCCGCCATTTCCGCCGAACTGGAGATCAGCGAGCAGGCGCGCGAGCAGCTGGCCGGGGACACGACCGAGCAGGGCGAGGTGATCGCCTCGCTGGGCGAGCGGCTGAACGTCGCGCTGGCCGAGAAGAACGCGCTGCTGGAGGAACAGGTCGACGAACTGTCGGGCTTCCGGTCCGAGTTCTTCGGCCGGGTCCGGGCGGCGCTCGCCGGGCGCGAGGACATCGTGATCCGGGGCGATCGCTTCATCTTCCAGTCGGAAGTGCTGTTCGAACCGGCCTCCGCCGATCTCAACGAGCAGGGGATCGAGGAACTGGGCAAGTTCGCCGAGATCCTGACCGACATCGCCGACGAGATTCCCGAGGACGTCGACTGGATCCTGCGGATCGACGGCCATACGGACAGCCGCTCGCTCCTGCCGGGCCGCACGCGCTTCACCGACAACTGGGAGCTTTCGCAGGCCCGCGCGCTCTCCGTCGCCCGCTACCTGATCGCGGAGCACGACATCGCGCCCCGCCGCCTCGCCCCCACCGGCTTCGGCCAGTTCCGCCCGCTGTCGAACCGCAATACCGCCGAAGCCTACGCGAGCAACCGGCGCATCGAGCTGAAGCTGACCGAACGCTAGGCCGTCGCGGGGGCGCCCTTCGCCGGACGCTTCAGCAGCGCGAGCAACCGTTCCCGTGCGGGCGGAGCGGGCTGGTCGAGGCTGTTCTGGATCGCCCAGGTCTCCAGAAAATACCCCGTCATCGTCAGCGCATCGGCCAGCGCCGCCCGGTCCGGCGCGACCCCGTGCGCGCTCAGGAACGCGGGCAGGGGCAACAGGCGGTCGGCGTAGTCGGCCCCCGTCTCCGCCGTCACCGCCCGGCCCGAGCGGGGCGAGACGTAGGCCAGACCCTCGCGCGATCCGGTGACCGCGCACCGGTCCAGATCGAGGGCGAAGCCGAGTTCGGCGAGCAGCATTACCTCCCACCGCGCATAGGCGAGGCGGCGGGCATCCGCCTCGTCCAGCGCGTCGAGCAACGCGAGGGTGCCGGTGTAGAGCGCGGGCATCGCCGCGCGCTCGGGCAACAGCGTGGTGAGCAGCGCGCGGGTCGAGTCGAGGGTCGCCAGCGCCTCGCGGTCGCCGAAGGCCGTCGCGGCGCGCGACCGGACCAGCTCGACCGTGGAATAGGTGCCCAGGTTCTCCGACAACCGCCCCCGCCACGTCATCGAGACCTGGTTGCCCGGTTGCAGGGTGGCGGTATGCCGACGGCTCAGGCCCCCGTGCATGAGGCCCGCATGGCGACCGTGTTCGGCCGTCAACGTCTCGATGATCGCCCCGCTTTCGCCGTGCTTGCGAACCGAGAGGAGGATGCCTTCGGCGCGCCATTCCATGCGACGTCAGATAGCGCCCGCGCCCGCACCCTCAAGCGGCCATACCCTCGAGCGCCCGTACGCACCCCTCATTCGCGGGCGACGACGGGGTCCGCGCCACCGGTCGCCGGAGCGGCCTCGCCCCCGCCCTCGCCGCCGCTGAGGATGCGCGCCCAGCGGATGCGGGCGTCGCGGGCGTCGTTGATCGCCGTGCAGCGCGCGGCGCAGGCCTGGCCGAAGGCCCCGGCGGGCGCGGTGCTGGCCGCGAAGAGCGTACCCCATTCCTCCGTCCCGCCATGGATGACCAGCCCGCCGCCGCGCGCCACCTGTTCCGGCAATCCGTCGACGGGGGCGACCATCACGGGCCGTCCCGCCGCGCGCGCCTCCAGACAGCTCAGCCCGAACGGCTCCCACCGCGAGGGCATCACGGCGATGTCGAAGGCGCGATACGCCCCGGCGGGCGAGTCCGTCTGACCGTGGAAGGCGATGCGCGGGTCCCGGCCCGCCAGCGCCTCCAGCTCCTCGCGCATGGGTCCGTTGCCGTAGATCTCGAACCGGGCCGCCGCCGGGGCCGCCTCGAGCCAGACGGGGAGGATCGTGTCCAGCCCCTTCTGCCGGTCCAGTCGCCCGACGAAGCCGTAGCGCGGGGCGCGCCGGGGTACCGCGTCGCCGATGTCGAGGAAGGGCGACAACTCGACCATCGGCGGGGCGATGCGCACCTTGCGGTCGGGGACGACGCCGATCTCGCGCATCCACCGGGCCTGCCCCTCCGATACCGCGACCACCTCGTCGAACAGGGCGTAGACCGTGCGCAGCAGGGTGTGGAAACGGTGCCGCCTGTTCGGCGCGATGCCGTGCGTCTCGAACCCCGCGCAGTAGCTGTGCTCCGCATGGACGATCCGCGCCTTCGGGTTGCAGGCGCGCAGGGTGATCAGCATGGGCAGCGTGCGCCACGACACCGACAGGTGCGAGACGATGGTGCCCGCGTCATGGGCGTGCCCGCGCATCGAGCCGCGCTTGACGAACAGGGTGTCGTCGTCGGGTCGCATCTCCCCCACGCGGTCGAGGAAGCGGGTCACGCCCCCCAGTCGGCGGTCGTCGATCAGGTGGACGGTTCGTGCGGATACGGGCATGGGCGGGGCTTTCTCTTCAGTCCGAGGCGGGGCGGGGCGCGGGCATCGCGCGGCGTGCGCGCCCCAGCAGCAGGGATTCGGCGGCGCCGTACACGCGCCGACCGCCCAGGCGCAGCACGGCGGCGGCCCCCAGCGTGGTGACGGTCTTCACGGGCTGTTCGCGCGCGATGCGCGCGTCGGTGCGCACCGATGCGGTGGCCAGCCGCCATGCCAGCGCCGGATCGCGCAGGCTGACGGCCCGGCGGGCGAGGTAGCGGAGCTGATACGCCCGCGCGAGGGTGCCGTGCTCGGCGACGAAACCGGGCGCGTACGCCGCCGTCTTCTCCATCATCCGCGTCCAGTTCTCCAACTGGCGCGGGATGTTGGCCGACAACCCGTGCGGATTGACGCGGTATCCCGTCAGCGCCTCGCCGATCCCCTCGATCCGCCATCCGGTCGTCAGCGCCATGCGCAGCCAGCATTCGATGTCGGTGCTCTGGCGCAGTTCCTCGTCGAACCAGCAGGTATCGGCATGCAGGCCCGCCGGGTGCGGATGGGCGATGTCCTTCAGCGCCGCGCGCCGCATCAGCGGGGTCGAGCCGTTGCCGACCGGGTTGCGGGTGACCAGATCGAGCGGGGTGATGCCGGTCAGTTGCGGCGTCTGATGCAGTCCCGTGGGCCGCCCCGCCATGTCCATCATCCAGCTCGCGGAGAACGACAGGCCGATCCGGGGGTCCCCGTCCAGATGCGCGGCGTGTTTCGCCAGCTTCGTCGGCTCCCAGATGTCGTCGGCGTCGAGCAGGCCGATATAGGCCCCGCGCCCCTCGCGGATGCCCGCGTTGCGCGCCGCGTTCAGCCCGCCATTGGGCTGGGCATGCACGCGCAGGCGCGGGTCGCCGTAGCGGCGGGCGATGCCGGCGGAGCGGTCGGTCGAGCCGTCGTCGACGACCAGGACCTCGAAATCGTCATGGGTCTGGGCGAGGGCCGAATCGATGGCGGCTTCGAGCGTGTCCTCGCCGTCGTAGACGGGGATGACGATGGTGCAGAACGTCATGGGCTTGGTCCCTTCAGCGGTTGAGGAGGGCGGCGCGCACGGTGCGCGGGGCGACCAGGGCGGCGAGGGCGGAGCCGAGGGTGAGCGGACCGCGCGCCCCGCCCGAGAAGAAGCCGCGCGGCGAGCGCAGCGCCCCGCGCAGGGCATAGGCGGCGGCCACCCTCGGCGGCATCCCGAGGCGCAGCGCCCGGCGGGCGAGGTAGCGCAGGTACACGGCCTCGGCGGCGCGCAGCACGCGGGGCGGGGGCAGCGCGCCGTGGACGGCGGCGGTCTTCACGCTCTCGCGCCACCCGGCATGCATCTTCTCCAGATCGGTCGACAATCCGCCCACCGTGGTGCGGTAGTGCAGCAGCGTCTCGTCGATCCCGACGATCGACAGGCCCCGCGCGGCGGCGCGGACCAGCCATTCGCGGTCCTCCCCGTGGGTCATGTCCTCGCGGAACGGCCCGGCCCGCTCCAGCGCCGCGCGGGTGGCGACGAGGTTCGACATCGTGCCGACGGCGTTCTCCTGCAGCAGGTCGGTCACGCCCAGCGGCGCGGAGGGCACGGTCGAGACGGTGGGCGTGTCGCCCGGTTCCTCGCCGAAGAAGGCGTAGCGGGAATAGGCGACCTCGGCCCCCGCGTCGAAGAGCGGGGCGAAGGTGGCGAGGCGCGTGGGCGTCCACACGTCGTCCGCGTCCAGGAACGCGACCCGCCCGCTGAACCGCACATGGGCCAGCCCCGCGTTGCGCGCGGCACTCGCCCCCCGGCCCGGTCCCGCGATGATGCGCAGGCGCGGTTCGGCGACGGCGAAGTTGCGCAGGATGTAGGGCGTCGTGTCGGTCGAGCGGTCGTCGATGGCGATGATGCGCCAGTCGCCGCTCGTCTGGGCGCGGACGCTCTGCAGCGTGCGGGCCAGCGTCTTCTCGCTGTTGTGGCAGGGGAGGATCACGGTGAATGTCATGCTGTCTTCTCCGTCCGGTGGAGGACGAGGGCCGCGGCCCCGATCTGTGAGAGGGTGGCGGCGGCGAGATAGGCCCCCATCGTCGCGTAGAGGCCGAAGGGTGCGGCCACGCCCACCGCGCCGACCATGACGGCGGTGATGAGGATCGCGGCGCACAGGTCCGTCCCCGCCCGGTCCTCGGACCGCAGCCACTGGCTCACGGCGGTCCAGATCACGGCCGGGGCGGCGGCGAGGCACAGGAGGCCGACCATCGGCGCGTGCTCGGTCCAGGATGCCCCGAAGAGCAGCGGCACGTAGGTCGGCGCGAGGGCGGCCTGCACCAGCACCATCGGCACGAGGATCAGGAGCGCGAGCTGCAATGCATCGGTCAGCGCCGCGCGCCGCCCGGCCCCCGCCTGCGTCGCGCAAAGATGCGGGAAGAGGGCGATGGCGAAGGCGTTGCAGAAGGACGTCGCCAGCCCCAGCCCCGCGTTGAAGACGAAGAACCAGATGCCCAGCGCCTCCATCCCCAGCACCGCGCCGACGATCAGCTTGTCGGCCTGCATCCGCAGCGCCCGCACCCCCTCGACCCCCAGCACCGCCCCGCCGAAACGCGCGAAGGGGCGCATGGGCGCGTAGCCGTTCTGCGCATCGCGCCGCCACGGGTGGAGCCGCCGCATGGCCAGCGCCCAGAACGGGGCCGTCAGGGCGCGGGGCACGATCATCGCCGCCGCGACGGGCCACACGAACAGGAGGGCGACCGAGACCAGCGCGCTGAAGACGACCTGCCCCCCCGCGACGGCGGCGACGGCCTTGCCCTGACCGGCGCGCATCGCCCGGAAGCACGAGACGAGACCGAAGGGCATGACGAGGAACTGGGAGCAGAAGAGCGCCAGCAGCAGCGCGCTCTCGGTGTCGCCCGCGAACAGGGCGAGCGCCAGGGATATGACGCAGCCCAGGGCGAACAGCGCGCCGCACCAGGCGACGAAGATGCGCTGCGCCGTGTTGCACGTCGCCTCCAGCGCCGCCTCCGGGGCCGCGACGATCCGCTGGCCCACCCCGTTCTCGGCCAGGGCCTTGAGGATCTCGCCGAAGGCCAGCACGAGGGCGACGACGCCCAGCTTCTCGGGGGCGAGGACCCGCGCGGCCATCATCGTCGCGCCGATCCGCGCGATCTTGGCGATGGCCTCGGATGCGGCCCAGACCATGAGCGTGCCGAACAGGGAAGGGGAGCGGTTGGAGACGAGATCGGTCAAGGCACATACTTCCGATTGATGTGGATACGATGTATCGGTGACCTCAAGATCGATCGAAATCGCTAACTATTCGCAAATTCGATCTATTCGAGTAAATCAATCATGCGAACCAATAAGTAAGACGTCCATGTCGATCCTCCATGATCCCCCTATGGACGGATTTTACTTAAAGTAACTGGCCGTTCTTATTCCTTGGGGGGAAATTCCATGTACTCGACCGAAAAACCGCGCGTCCTGCGCGTCTGCGGATTCAACCTGCTCGATACGGACCGGAGCGCCGCTGTGGCCCTGCTGCTCGACGGGGGGCGGGTGCGCGCCGCGTTCGTCAATGCCGATTGCGTCAACATCGCCGCGCGCGACGCTTCCTATCGCCGGGACGTCGAGGGCATGGACCTGCGCCTGCCCGACGGCATCGGCGTGGCGCTCGCCGCCGGGATGACGGGGGGCCGCCTCGCCGCCAATCTCAACGGGACCGACCTCTTCCCCGTCCTGTGCGAGGGGGCGGTGAGCCGGGGCAGATCGGTCTACTTCCTCGGCGCGGCGCCGGGGGTGGCCGCGCGGGCGGCGCAGGCGGCCCGGCGCGCGCATCCGGGTCTGGAGATCGCGGGCGTCGAGCACGGCTACGTCGAGGACGAGGCGCGGACCGTCGCGCGGATCAACGCCTCGGGCGCCGACATCGTGCTCGTCGCGATGGGCGCGCCGCATCAGGAAGCGTTCGTCGCCCGCCATTCCGACGCGCTGGAGGCCGACCTGTGCATGGGCGTCGGTGGATTGTTCGACTTCCTGGCGGGCGAGAAGCCCCGCGCGCCCGCTCCCCTGCGCCGCGTCGGCATGGAATGGGCATGGCGCCTCGCGGTCGAGCCGCGGCGCCTCGCCCGGCGCTATCTGGTCGGCAATCCGCTGTTCCTGGCCCGGGCCGCGCGCGACGCGTGGCGCGACCGGGGGCGCGCGGCGGCCCACGGCATGGCCAAGCGGGGCATGGACTTCCTGCTCGCCGCCTCGGCGCTGGTCGTCCTCTTTCCCTTCTTCGCGCTCGCCGCCCTCGCCATCGCCTGCGAGAGCCGGGGCAACCCGTTCTTCGTGCAGCGGCGCGTGGGGCGCGGGGGCCGGTCGTTCCGGATCGTCAAGTTCCGCACGATGTACCGCGATGCGGAATCGCGCCTCGCCGCCCTGCGCGGCAGCAGCGACCGCGAGGGCGTTTGCTTCAAGATGGCCGACGACCCGCGCGTCACGCGCGTCGGGTCCCTGCTGCGCAAGACCTCGCTCGACGAACTGCCGCAGCTCCTCAACGTGGTGAGCGGGTCCATGTCGCTGGTCGGCCCACGCCCGGCGCTGCCCTTCGAGGTCGACCGCTATTCGGAGGCCGAGCGAGAGCGCCTGTCCGGGATGCCGGGCATCACCTGCCTGTGGCAGATCGCCGGACGCGCGGATCTGGAGTTCGACAAGCAGGTCGACCTCGACATCGCCTATGTCCGCTCCTCGTCGCTCCTGCTCGACATCGCGATCATCGTGCTGACGCCGTTGGCGATGATCTCGCGGCGCGGGGCCTACTGAGCGCGGGCCAGCCAGACGGCGGCGATGCCCAGCGCGATGAACGGGCCGAACGCGATGCGCCCCCCCGTCAGATGCCGCCGCCAGACCAGGGCGGCGGCCAGCCCGCACAGCGATGCGATCAGCAGCACGAGCGGCAGGTCGCGCCACCCCAGCCACGCCCCGGCCCCGGCGAAGAGCTTCGCGTCGCCCAGCCCCAGCCCCTCGTATCCGCGCAGGCGATAGAACGCCTCTCCGAACAGCGCCAGCGGCACGAACCCCGCGATGGCCCCCGCCGCGTGCGGCCCCACTCCCTGCGGCGAGGCGAGCGCGGCGAACCCCAGTCCCGACAGCACGATGGCGGCGTTCAATGCGTCGGGAATGCGCTGCGTGCGCAGGTCCGCCGCGCCGACGGCGACCAGCAGGACGAACAGGATCACGGTCCAGAAGACGGGCGCGGCGGATGCCAAGGGCGGTCCCTTTCGATAAAGTGTGAATAAAGTGCAATCGGACGAAACAAAGCCACACCGACCCGCGTACAACAAACGGGGGCAACCTGCACGCGGACGGATAACGGGTCCGCGACCCTGCGGCTTGCACCGCAAAGAACACGGCGCATCCTGACGCCAAGGAGAGGAAAGTCATGCGGAAACTATCAATAGGGGCCACGATGGCGCTCGCGGTCGCGGGGGTATGCTCCACGAGCATCCCCGCCCTCGCGTCCAGCCACCGCGAAGCACCCGCGATCACCGAGACGCCGAAGATCGACGGCACCGATTTCTACATGTTCCGCAGCTACGAGCCGGAACGCGCGCGGTTCGTCACCTTCATCGCGAACTACCAGCCGATCCAGGCGCCCTACGGCGGTCCCAACTACTTCACGATGGACCCCGACGCCATCTACGAGATCCACATCGACAACGACGGCGATGCGATCGAGGACTTCACCTTCCAGTTCGATTTCGACAATGACCTGGCCAACGGCACGGGCGTCACGCTCGACATCGGCGGCAAGACCCTGCCGATCGCACTGCGCGCTGCCGGCGCCGTCTCGGGTGACGACGCCGCCGCACTGGGCGAAGTCGAACGCTACACCGTGACCAAGATCACGGGCGACCGCCGCAGCGGCACGCGCGAGGCGGTCACGCGCCAGGGTGGCGGCTCCGCGACCTTCACCAAGCCCCTCGACAACGTCGGGACCAAGACGATCGCCGACTACCCCGGCTATGCGGACCAGTTCATCTATCCGGTCACCATTCCCGGCTGCATCGCGCCGGGCCGCGTCTTCGTGGGCCAGCGTCAGGAAGCCTTCGCCGTCAACCTCGGCGAAGTGTTCGACCTCGTGAACCTCGTGCCCATCGAGGGCGATTCGGTGCGCGGCAACGGCGACGGCGGCGGTTTCCCCGGCGGCATCACCCAGAGCCGCGACAACGACGACCTAGTCGGCAAGGCCAACGTCACGTCGATCGCGCTCGAAGTGCCGATCGGCTGCCTGACGCAGCAGGGCAACGGCACCATCGGCGCCTGGACCACGGCAAGCCTGCCCCAGTCCTCGCTGCTCGACCCGACCCCGTCCTACGAGCAGGACACGGTCTTCGGCGGTGCCTTCGTCCAGCGTTCGCGCCTGTCGAACCCGCTGGTCAACGAACTGGTCATCGGCCTGCCCGACAAGAACGCCTTCAACGCGAGCGAGCCCATGTTCGACGCCGATCCCAAGGTCGGTTTCGGCACATATGTAACCAACCCCACCCTGCCTGCGCTGCTGGACATCCTGTTCGGCGACGCTTTCGCCGCGCAGGAAGACGTACAGGACAATGACGGCAACATCGCGCCCATCAACGAAGGCCGCGCCGATCTGGTCGCCGCCTTCCTGACCGGCTTTCCCGGCGTGAACCAGCCCGACGGCGTGGTCGCGGCCGAGATGATGCGGCTGAACACCTCGATCCGGGGCACGCGCCAGAACCAGCAGCAGCCGCTAGGCGTGGCCGCAGGCGATCTGGCGGGCTTTCCGAACGGCCGCCGTCCCGGCGACGACACCGTGGATATCGCCCTGCGGGTGGTGATGGGCGCGTTGTGCCATGACCTGCCGCTGTCGCCCGAAGGTGTCAACCTGGGCTATTGCACCCCCGATCAGGCCCCCGTGGGCGATGAGCCCTTCACCGATGGCGCGCCGCTTTCCGCCGCCGATCTGCGCGATACATTCCCGTATCTGAACACGCCCCTGCCCGGCGCCGGCGGCTGAGTCCGTCAAGGAGAAAGGAGAACCATATGTCTCGTATTGGAATGCTAATCGGTATTGGTCTTGTCGTGGGCCTTGCGGCCTGTAACAGCGGCGGTGGCGGCAGTGGCAACGACGGAGATGACGGCGACGGCGACGGCGGCCCCCTCACCGGAGCTGCGACGCTTGGCACCGACTTCCTGCTGGCGCTTGGTCAGGACGCCAACGACGACCCGCTGGACGGCGACGATGTCGATCTGACGTTGACGCCCCAAATCGAACCCTTCGATCCCTGAAGGGTCCGGCCTTGACGAGAAATTCCAAGCGGCGGCCTTCGGGCCGCCGTTTGGCGTTTCAAGGGACGGCGTTACACGGGTGGGGGGCGCAGCATCGCGGGCGGGCCCAGCCGGCGTCGCAGCACGATGACCTCGGCGCGATCCACGCCGCGCACCCGCTGAACACGGCTGGTCAGACGGATGGTCGCGCCGTCGACCTCGGCCAGCGATACGATGTCCCACAGATCCGA
>JAULKR010088540.1:0-10766 GCA_032356305.1 Prasiola linearis | reverse complement strand
GTATGTACGGAAAGGATAGGCTCTAGAGAAGATTGTGACGCCACGCTTTCGCCATGCCTTGTACAGTTCTGGCGGTCCATGAGTCGGTGATGCAAGCAGATCGATAGCGTTGACGATGGGCAGGTCACTGTGGGTGAGTGATGGCTCTGAACCGGATGCCATTGGCCAGTAATAGGACAGAACAAACGGACAGCTGTTCGAGGCCAACAGATGAGTTGTTCCGGTCGCGGCCAAGTTCGCTGTTGCGGGAAACCATAGCAACGTCAGGAAATAAAGTGCTTGTGCCGTTCTGGTGGTCCACTCAAATTTCCAAGGCATTCGATTTCTTCTTGCCAGAGGGTTGAACAGCGCGCGAACGTGATCGTGCGAGTAGTTCACGAGTAAGATGATCGGTCCACCGGTTGTTAAGTAGTCGTGGAATCTATTCATACCTACCTATTTCATCGCACTTTATGCGAGCAATGGCGCATTAACCACTCTAAAAAGTTCGCAGGCGACTTTCTTAAATGCCAGCAGGGCCAATGCATGAAAGGCGGCATCTGTTCTTCAGTGTATCGGGAGCGAGTTTGTCAGTCCCTGCAAACACAGCCACGATGTCCGATATGGCGAGTGCTAGCGCTATCCGGTGCAAGACCTTGAGCTATTTTTTCACCGCGATCGCGCTCGTCTTGGGCTATGCTGTCATGCCCTCCGATGAGCCCGATCTGGAAGTGATCGAGGTCGCCGTTGTCCAGGCACCGGGCGAGATGAAGATCGAAACCATCGGCGCCCGCAAGCCTGCGCCGACCCTGCAGCCCGATGCGACCCTGGCCAGCGTGTTCGGGCGCGAGATCCACCCCGTGCCGGTTCCTGATGGTGTGACGGGGTTCGGTATCGTCGGCGGTGCGCCTGCCGAGATGATCGACTATCCCGGCCGGGTGAAGATCGAGGTCACCTCGTGGAACGACGATTACGGCTTGCCTCAGATCGAGCATTGCTCCGGCGACCTGATCGACCTCGACCGCGTCGATTCCGCCGGGCACTGCATCAAGCCGGGCTGGTACAGGATCCGCGTCTTCTGGGGCGACGCGAGCCGGAACGCCGCGCGCGTGGCCGAGGTCGCGGGGGCCATCCAGCATGCGGGGTATTCGGGGGCGGGTGATCCGCGCGACCTGACGGTCCTGATGCTGGCCGAGGCCGTGCCGAAGGGAACGCCGCTGCGCCAGTATGCGAGTGATGCCGACGTGCTCGCGCTGCTGGGTCAGCCGGTACCGATCGCGAGCTGGGGTCTGACAGGCCCGCCGCAGGATGCCGGGTCGGTCGTACCCGACAACCTGCTGGAGACCCGCGTGCGCATCGTTTCAGTCGATGACGTGCTTGTCGAGGCCGAGGCGATCAACGGGTCGGGCGATTGCCAGGGCGGGTCCGGTACCGGGCTCGGCGGGGCCGTGACGCTGGGCCGGTTCTCGGGTGTCTACCCGTCGCCGTCCGGCAAGACGTGCGACCACTCCAACTACCGGATGAGCTTCGTCGCTCCCGGCTATGCAAAACGATGGGGCGATACGGTCGCCGCCACATGGCGCAAAGGGCGCAACTGAGAATGGGTCTGGGTTACGAAGCGGGGGTCGCCGCCGGGAATGTCATCGTCGCGCTCTTCGCGGCCCTTGCATGCGGTCGGGTGGGCATGATGCTCGGCACGTTCGGCGATACGCAGGATGCGGGGCGGACGCGGGCGTCTGCCTTGCTGCATCTGGCGCTTTTCGCGGACCTGCTGCTCATCTGCGCCGTCGGCATCTACTACGCGGCGGCGCGTCTGGCGATGCCCGAGCTTTGGCAGAGCTGGCTCGCATTGTCTACGCTGCGCCTGATGGTGCTGATCACCATCGGGATCACCACCTTCTCCTGGTGGACGTGGACCGGGCGCGAGCGGTCCCGCGCGCTGACCCTGACGATGCGCGAGGTAGGCGGCGCGGTTGCGGCGTGGGGGGCACTGGCATGGTCCCTGGCCTGATCCCCGGCCTCGATCTCGGGTGGGCCAACGAAGCCATCGGGGTCGTCGCCTTCATCGGCTCGTCGATCTTCGCGGCCCTTCGCTGGGCGCAGAAGAAGAGCGACCAGCGTGAGCAGCGGCTGAAGGTCGAGATCGAGAAGTCCTCCAATGACGAGCGTCATCGGATCAAAGCCGTCGAGGAGGACGTTCTCAGTCTGGACCGCAAGGTCGAACAGCTGGGGGCGAAGATGACGACTGGGATGGCGACACAGGAACGGCGGGTCGAGGCGATCGAGCGGACGCTCGAGACCGTGGCCCGTCAAGCGGACGTGGCGAACCTGAACGGTGCGGTGCGCGAGTTCCGTGGGGCGATGACGGCGGAGATGCGGGCCGTCGCCGGTCAGGTCGACACGATGTACAAGGCGGCGCTTGCCGCATCACAGGGCCGAAAGCCCGATACATGATGGAGAAATGGCCAATGCGCGAAGTCGAAGAACGCAAGCGGCGCGGGGCAATCCTGCGCTATCTGACCGACGTGCCGGGAAGCACGGCCGGGATCATGCTGTCGATAGAGGCCTGCCGTGCGCAGGGCATCCCGACGGATTTCGACCAGGTGATGGCCTCGCTCGACTGGCTGGAAACCCATCGGCTCGTGACGCTTCGGGGTGAGGACACGGCAACGCTGGCGACAGCGACGGCGAAAGGCAAGGCGGTTGCCCGCGATCAGCAGATCGTGCGCGGCGTGGAGCGGCCCGAATGAGCGATGTATCGGATGCCGAGGCTACGGCAGCACGTCGCCGTGGAGCTGCGCTCTACGCATTCTGTGTCAACGGCCCCCATGTTCGCGCTTCCCTGATCGGTGACGAGGTTCGTGAATGCGGTATTCCTTCTACGATGGAGGACATCTTAGCCGCGCTCGACTGGCTGGCGGATCGGGGGTTCGTCTTGTACCGGGATCGCACCGCCGATCCACTCGTCATCCTGCAATATGCCGGCCTGAAGGTGGCAGGCAGAGATCCAGGGGTACCGGGCATCACGTCGTACCAAGTGGAGGACTGAGCAATGCCGCCACCCCGCAAGATCGACCTCCTGCCTGCTGAGCTGAGGGACTGGATCCGCGAAGCGCTCGTCGCGCGCGGGTTCTCTGATTACGAGGGACTGGCCGACGAGCTGAATGGAAGGCTTGCCGAGGCCGGATGCGATCTCACGATCCAGAAAAGCGCGATTCACCAGTTCGGCTCCGAGTACCAGAAGTTCATCAAGATTCAGGAGGAAGCTGGCTCTTGGGTGGAGGGCTTCGTCAAGGATATCGGCATGGAAGACGAGGCCAAGCGGCACTCGGGTCTTTTTCAGATGCTGACGGCCCTCGCGTTCCAGACCATGAAGGCGCAGTTCGAGGGCGGATCGACCGAGCCGAAGGATCTGCATTTTCTCGCGAAGATGATGAAGGACGTGATGTCCTCGTCCGGCATGCGCGAGAAGCTGCTCGCCGACGATCGCGTCCGTATTCGCGAGGAGGAGCGACAGGCCGCCGCCGAAAATGTCGAAGCTGTCGCTGTGAAGATGGGTCTGACCGGCGATCGGGCTAAGGAGCTTCGGCTGGCACTCGCGGGCGTGGCAACATGACGAATACGCCCGTCGACAGCCTGATCGAGACAGGCACGCTGACGAGCGGTAACGACCTGCCCGGGGACTTCGACCCTCTGGCCGATGGTATCCTGATGTCGCATCAGAGAAAGTGGCTGGAAGACAAGTCAGCGCTGAAGATCGCCGAAAAGTGCCGCCGCTCCGGGTTCACCTTCGCCGAGGCGCTGGACGACACGATTACCGCTGCGACTCTTCGCAGCGAGGGCGGCGACAACGTCTACTATATCGGCGATACGAAGGAGAAGGGGCGCGAGTTCATCGGATACTGCGCGACCTTCGCAAAGACAGTGGCGAGAGAACTCGCGTCGATGGATGAATTCCTGTTTGAGGATGAGCGAAAAGACGGGACGTCGAAGTTCATCTCGGCCTTCCGAATAACCTTCGCGTCGGGTAACCAGATCGTGGCGCTCAGTTCGCGACCCGAGAATATTCGTGGTCTGCAGGGCATCGTCGTCATCGACGAGGCGGCGTTTCACAAGGATGTCGGCGAGGTCATCGACGCGGCGGTGGCTCTGTTACAATGGGGCGGACGCATTCGCGTCATCTCGACCCATAACGGTCGGCTCAATCCCTTCAATGATCTGATCGAGCGGACCCGGGCTGGCAAGACGCCCTATTCGCTTCAGCGGATCACCTTCGATGAAGTAATCGAGAACGGTCTCTACGAGCGCGCCAAGATGCAGCGCCCCGACATCATGCCCTTCGACGAGTGGTATTCGACAATTCGAGGCGCCTACACCGACAAGGCGCGCGAACACGAGGAGCTCGATACGATCCCGCGCGATGCCGAAGGCTCGGCCGTCAGTCGCGTTCAGGTGCTCGCCTGTGTCGACAAGGCGGTGCCGGTGTTTCGCCTGGCCAAGGAGCCGAACTTCCTCCTGTACCCGGAGGAGGCCCGCAAGGCGGACATCCATGCCTGGTGCGAGCGTCATCTGAAGCCGGTACTCGGCACGCTCGATCCGCATGCGCGAACGGCGCTCGGGGCGGACATCGCCCGCAAGGGGCACCTGACCTCGTTCTGGCTGGCGCGGATTGCGCGGAACCTGAAGCGTGAGACCTTGGTCGTCGTCGAGCTGCGCCGCCTGCCCTTCGAGAACCAGCGCCAGATCCTGTTCTACATCCTCGACGCCCTGCGCGGACCATGGAATGCCGCGATCGACGCGGGGGGCCTCGGGGCCGATACCGCCGAGAGTGCGCGCGTCCGCTACGGCGCGCGGGTCGAGGAGGTCCATCTGGGCGCGACCTGGTATCGCGACCATGGCCCGAAGATCATCTCGGCGATCGAGGACGTCGGCATCTCGGTGCCGTCCGACGAGGACATCGTGACCGACATCTGCGCGCTCGCCTACGTGAACGGCGTCGTGAAGATCCCCGACGGGTTCGAGAACACCGGCTCCGATGGCGGCAAGCGCCACGCGGACAGCGCGATCTCGGCGCTGCTGATGGAGTTCGCTTCCCAGCAGGATGCCTACGAGATGGGGTTCGCATCCGCAGGTCCCCGCTTGCCCGGAATGGCAACATTCAACGGGAGCGGCGCTTCCGCTCCCGCCACCACGGGTGCCGGGTGGGGGTCAGTCTCCTCCGGTATCGATATCCGCCGCTTCGAGGGCCGTTAAATGGACGATAAAACATCCACCCAACCCGTCTTCGACGAAGCCGCTCCAGCCCGCGACGGCGACGAGTACCTGCGTCTCTACGCGAACGGTATACGCGAGGCACTCGATCCCATCCTGAACGGGGCGGGCTCGACGCGCGATCTGCGCCTCTTCGATCAGGTTCGCGCGGATCCGCAGGTCTGGTCGACGCTTCAGCAGCGCCGCGATGCGGTCACCTCGATCCCCTTCGATGTCGCGCCGGGGGATGAGGGCGACCCGCAGAGCGTCCAGGCGGCGGAGGAACTGCAGACGCAGCTTCTGGGGCTCGATTTCGATACCAGATGCAAGCGCATGCTCTGGGGCGTCTTCTATGGCTACGGCGTGGCCGAGATCATGTGGGAGATGCGCGGCAACATGATCGCGTTCGGCTCGATCAAGGTTCGCCGGGCGCGGCGGTTCGGCTTCGATGTCGATGGCCGGCTGATGCTGCGTGACACCGTCTCGCGCAAGGCCGAGCGCATGCCAGATCGCAAGTTCTGGGTGATGACCACCGGCGCGGACAGTGACGACGAGCCCTACGGCCTCGGCCTCGCGCATCTTCTCTACTGGCCCGCGTACTTCAAGCGCGCGGGCAAGACGGCGTGGATGACGGCGCTGAACAAGTATGCCACCCCGACCGCCGTCGGGCGCTTTCCCGAAGGGAGATCCCAGGAGGATATCGACAGGCTGCTGGAGGCGTTGCGCGCGATCCAGACCGACAGCGCCATCGTCATCCCCGAACGCATGTCGGCCGAACTGCTGGAGAGCTCGAAGTCGGCCGGGATGGATTACAAGGATTTCCACACGTACATGGACGGGATCGTCGCGAAGATCGTCCTCTCCCAGACCATGACGACCGATAACGGCTCGAGCCACTCGCAATCGGAGACGCACATGGACGTGCGCGACGAGGTGGCCGATTCCGATGCGGCCCTGCTCTGCGGATCCTTCAACGAAGGGCCGGTGACCTGGTGGACCGAATGGAACTACGGTCCGGACGTCGCCCCGCCCCTGGTGCGCCGCGAGAAGATCGAGAGCGAGGATGCCGACGCGGCGGCGGGTCGTGACGAGAAGCTGATACGAATGGGGTGGCATCCGACCGCCAAGCGCATATCGGACGTGCATGGCGAGGGCTACGAGTACCGCGCACCGGGCAGCAAGCGCGCGGATGATGTCGATAACGACGCCGCCGCGCCCGAGCTGGCGGCACCCGCCCCCGACGCCATCGGCAGTTTCGTCGATGCCCTGGTCGGAGGCGGCGCGTCGGCCGCAGCGGCTGCCGACCTGCTCGCTCCAGTGACGGAGGCGATCAACGGGGCGACGTCCTTTGCCGAGCTGGCGGCCGCGCTCGACACGATCGAGCTGAACGATGACGGTGCCGGCGTCTTCCGCGACCATCTGGGCCAGGCAATGTTCGCCGCCCGGATCGGCGGCGAGGTGGGCGCGCAGCTGCGCGACGACGAAACGCTGGAGGAAGCATGAGCGGGTTCGACTTCAAGGCGCTGCCGGATCTGGAGGCGATCGACTATTTTCGGTCCAAGGGCTTCAGCGCCGCGCTCGACCGGTTCTCGTGGAAGGACATATGGGGAGTCGAGCACGATCACGCCTTCACCGTCGCCAAGGCCATGCAGGGCGACATCCTGAAAGATATCCGGGACGCGATGCTTAAGGCGCTCGAGGAAGGCACAACCTTCGAGACGTTCCGCAAGGATCTTGCGCCGCTCCTGAAGAGCAAGGGGTGGTGGGGCAAGGGAACGATGGTCGACCCGAAGACTGGGCTCCTGGAAGTGGTGCAGCTCGGCTCGACGCGCCGGCTCGAGATCATCTACGACACAAACCTGCGCACCTCGTACAGCGCGGGCCGCTGGGCGCGGGCGCAGCGCAACAAGGTGCTGATGCCGTTCCTGACGTACATTCAGGTCCAGCGTGCTACGGCGCGCGACGCGCACAAGCCCTTCGACGGCGTGACGCTGCCGGTCGATCACGAATTCTGGGAAACCCACTGGGCTCCGAACGGCTGGAAATGCGGATGCCTCGTGCGGCAGGTGTCGCGGCGGGTGATGGAGCGCGACGGGCTGTTCCTGACGGACGAGGCAAGGGTCAAGAGGATATCGCGGACGGAGCCCTACATGAACGACCGGACCGGCGTGACGACCGAGGTGCCGGTCGGTATCGATCCGGGCTTCGAGCGCAATCCCGGCATGGCCCGGTACGACCCTCGAACGGGCGGGTTCGATGGCCCGGAAAGATGAGCGCCATAGATCTCCGCTGAGCGACCGTTGCAGGTTCCGGGCATCGACAGCGGCGAGGAATGGCAGGGGCGCCGTAACCGACCGCTAAACGCGTTAAGGGCGATACTGGTGGAGGGGTTCTCGTAGAGCGCCGTAGAGCGGCCTTGCCACCGGTCGGCCCCCGACATACCCATGGAGGGTCGGCCCCTTTTAAATTCGGCGGATTCCTGTTTCGAACGGCATCTTAGGTTTCCGGCCGGCCCGTCGTTTTACCCGGCATGCCTTCCCCTGAATCCGAAGCGGCCTGAACGCCTAATCCCCGCCGGGACTGAAAGAGCTTTCAGGTTATGCGGGCCGACCCCTTCGGCCATGGTCTGCCCATGACCACACGCATTCATCTCGCCAAGCCCGGCACCTATCGCGACACGCATGACCGCGCGACCGTGATCGACGCCGTCCGCATCAATGAGCTCGCCGCCAGCTACCAGCCCGGCACGGCCAAGGCTCCGCTCGTCATCGGCCATCCCGCCGACGGCGATGCGGCCCATGGTTGGCTCGACAGCCTCGACGTCGACGACAAGGGTGATCTCTGGGGCATCGTCTCCGACGTCACGCCTGAACTCGCCGCCGCCGTCAAGGCGGGGCGCTATCGCAACGTCTCGATCAGCTGGTGGCCCAAGGGGCACACAAGCAGCCCGCTCCCCGGCAGCGACACGATTCGTCATGTCGGCGTGCTGGGCGCGCAGGTGCCCGCCATCCCCGGTCTGACCCCTCTTTCCTTCTCGGCCGCCGACGACGGGATCGTCACCGTCGAGCTGAGCGCGCAGCGCTGGGGCTGGAATGCGGTCAGGACGATGTTCCGGGGTATGCGTGACTGGATGATCGAGCGCGACGGCAAGGAAGCCGCCGATCGCATCCTCCCCGATTACCTCTTCGGCGAGTTCGACGACGCGGCGGATGCCGCCACGCTCGACGAACCGACCCCCGCCTTTACCGCCACCGAACCGGAGCAGAAGATGCCCCCCACCGACCCCAAGACCCCGCCGGTCGATCTCTCGGCCCGGCAGACCGAACTTGACCGGCGCGAGACCGATATCGCCGCTCGCGAAGCCGAGCAGAACCGCCTCGCGACGGAGACTGCCGCCGCTGGCTCCCTGTCCTTCGCGGCCGGTCTCGTCGAGAAAGGCATCCTCGCCCCCTCGGGCAAGGATGTCATCGCTGCCGTCCATCGTCGCCTCGGCACATCCGACGAGCCGATCTCGTTCTCGAACGGCACGACGCAGCCTGCGCAGGCCGCGTTCGAGGCCCTGCTGAAGAGCGGGACGCCGATCGTCAATCTCTCGGCCGCCTCCGATCCGGACCGTTCCAGCAGCGAGGACCCGCCCGGCAAGGATCCCGCGTCTCTGGCGGTGCGCGCGAAGAAGCTGCTCGCCGACGGTGAAGCCGTGTCCTTTTCCGCCGCCGTCCGGCTCGCCGAAAAGGAGGCGGATGCAGCATGAGCGCCATGAACCGCCTTCTCGCAAAGACCGCCCTCGCCGCCGCCGTCATTCCGGCGCGGCGCATCCTCAAGCTCGACGCGGACGGCAATCCCCTGCCTTCGGCGGCGAGTGGCGACAACCACGTCGGGGTCTCCGATACCGTAGGGCCGACCCCGATCGGAGTTCGCTGCGACGTCATCGTGGTCGGCATCGCCCAGATCGAGGCGGGAGCCGCCATCGCGCCGGGCGTGTCGGTTACCGCCGACGCCCAGGGCCGGGCCGTCACCGCCGCTGCCGGCGATATCGCCGTCGGCCATGCTTTCACCGATGCCGAAGCGGCCGGAGACTTCGTCGACGTCGTCCTCGCCCGCCATGTTCTCTAGGGAGACACCCGCATGCCGCTTCCGAGCAATTTCGTGATCGATGCCGGACTGACCGCCATCGTCCAGAACTACAGCAACCCCGATGTCACGCTGATCGCCGACGCCGTGATGCCCCGCGTCGATGTCGGGGGCGAACTCTACAAGTACGACGTCTTCAACATCGCCGACAACTTCACGGTCCCCGATACCACGATCGGCCGACGCGGCGCGGTCAATCAGGTCGAGTTCGGCGCAAGCCAGAAGACAGGCAGCGTCGTCGACCGCGGACTCGATGCGCCGGTTCCCGTGCGCGATATCCAGACCGCCGAGGCGCAGCGCATCACCGGCAACTCGACCTACGATCCCGAGGCCCGCGCCGTGGAGACCGTGAGCAACCTGGTCAAGCTCGATCGGGAGGTCCGGGTCGCCGCCACCGTCCAGAATGCCGACAACTACGACGCCGACAAGGTCATCGCCCTGGCCGGGTCCGACCAGTGGAGCAATCCGGCATCCGACCCGCTCGGCGTCATCACCGATGGCTGCGACAGCACGTTCATCGCCCGCCCGAACATCGGCGTTGCCACCCGGCGCGTGCTCACGGCCCTCTCCCGTCATCCGGTGATCGTCGAGTCGATCCGGGGCACGGGCGCGAAGCGCGGCATGGTCCGGCGCGAGGAGATCGCCGAGCTGCTCGAGCTCGACGAGATCCTCGTGGGCGACAGTTACGTGAACGTCGCCCGCGCAGGCCGCGCGATCGACATGAAGCGCACCTGGGGAAACAGCTTCGCGCTGCTCTATCGCAACCGCGCCGCCCAGGCTCTCGGCGGAATGCCGACCTGGGGCTTCACCGCAGAATGGCATGCCATGGGTGGCAGCGACGCGATGATCGCCGGTCGCATCCCCGATCCGAACGGTGGCGGCCTTCTCGGCTCGGTCACCATGCGCGCGGGCGAGTTCGTCGAGGAGCACATCCAGGCGAAATCGTCCGGCTACCTGATCCAGAACGTCATCCCGGAGGTCGCGTAATGAAAACCTATCGCTGCACCCGCCGCGTCCTGCACGACGGCGAGACCCTCGCCCCCGGCGATTTCATCGAGCTCGATGACAAGGCGGCACGCTCGCTCATTTCGATCGGCGCGGTCCTGTCGGAGGAGATGGCGCATCACCGCGCTGGTGCCATTCTGGAGAGCCACGGGTTTCGCCGGGAGGCGGCCAGCGAGGATGTCGACGCCCTGAAGGCGGCCGTCGCCGGCATCGGCGATCGTCAGGCCGAGATCATGCCTGCGCTCGACCGCGCTCCGTCTGCGCTCGCGGCAGTCGCCGAGCCCGATAGCGAAACCGTCGCCGAGGCCGCCTCTCTCGACGCCCTGATCGAGCAGGCGATCCGCGCGTTCGGTCCGGAGGATTTCACGAAGGGCGGCGAGCCTCGCATGAGCGCTCTTGCC
>JAULKR010088429.1:0-10769 GCA_032356305.1 Prasiola linearis | reverse complement strand
GTGTGTGTGTGTGTGTGTGTGTGTGTGTGTGTGTGTGTGTGTGTGTGTGTGTGTGTGTGTGTTTGTGTGTGCGCGTGGGTGCATGTGTGTGCGTGTGTGAAGCTGTGTGTGTGGGCATGCAGGGGAGGAGGGAGGTTGGGACCGGTTTGACGGGAAATGGGGTTTAACTAATTTCGGGCAGCACTTGCGAACTGAGTAAAGCTTTTGAAATGCTGCATCAAGCTGCCAGCCTCGGCACCACCACATGTAAGCCAGAGCCAGCGCAGGTGCCCTGCCCATCCCTACGTAGCACACCGAGGCGTAATAGAGCACATCTTCGGCCATGAGGTTCACAATATACCACTACCACAAAAACAAGAACTATGAAACATTGCATCTTGCACTTGCCCGCAGTACAATGAATGTAGACTTTTCCGCGGCGATTTTCGAACGCTGCGTGCACCTTCCGCACCGCATCAGGAAGATTCATGCGCAGACTGAAGGGATCGAAGTCCCTGCGTGCGATAGCTCGACCGTTCCTTGGGGCATATCATCACGCTCCTACTTTCTCATTGAAAATCGTGCATGCATCTCATGTGTTCGCGATCATGTATGGCCGAAGGGCAGGTTGAATCGGGGAGTTGTATGCACCTTACGTAATGTCTGACGTGTTGCACATCTCCACGTTCTTCAACTCGTTTCAAGATTGGCTTAATGTCCAAGCTGAAATACTCCATGTCAGAGTCTGTGTAGTCTGCCTTGATCAATTTAGTGTCGAGCAGATTTGGAAAAGTGAGGTGACATTTCAGCGACCGCAAGGGAGGCTGCCTTTATCGAACCAATGGCGCACCTTGCTGCAAACACATGATTGTACCCACTCCCTCCTCGTCAACGAGCCTGCAGTCACGCGTTGCAATCCTTTTCTCTTCACATCCACTGCTGCGTCTGGCAACTATATGCAGGACCCATTTGCTATCAATAATGCTTATGATGCAGTGACGATGTCACCTATCCAGGTCTGAAGGCGTCTGCAAGCAGCTCCCAACGATGAGGTCATCCAAGACATGTGCAAAATTCATGCCATCCTCATGGCGGTACCTACACAGAGGAGGGATTCTAGATTGGTAACTTGAAATTGTACATGGAGACCCCCCCCCCCCCCCCCCCCCTCTTCCCGAGCAGCAGCGGACCACTTCCTCCATCATGCATCTCTGTAAATGACTCAAAACTATACTTTCAATCGATCTTAAATCAAGCTGTTGCTTTCGCAGACTATAATCATACATGACCAGCGATTGAATGAGACAGAGATCCAAAATCCCACTCGTGAGTACCGCCCATCTTTTCTTGCATCTCTTTGCTGTATTCGTCTGACAGCTCTGTTTCTTCTGCGGTGCCTGCAGGAGAGCGGTGCACCAACTCGAACATCGATGGGATAGTGGACACATCTACCTTCATGTGATGCTTCAATAGGGAAGGGAGATACTGATCAGAACCAAAGCCTTCTTACCCTCTGCGACCGCCATCGTCAGTGGTGTTGATCCGTGCCCTAAACAACCTTCAAGCTGCCTTTTCCTCGTGATACCAAGACATGTTTGAGAACCCCTGAGATGGATGTATGCGCTCGCATTCGGTTTTGCGATTGAGGAGGCGCGATCGGCACGTAGATGCGGCCCAAGCGATCGAGGTAGTTGCAACGACATCTTTAGCGCCCTTATTGTTCGCGACTACAGCCGCAGTATCATTGATAGTAGGTGGCTGACGAACTGGCGGGCAGTCAACAGACGCTCGCTTTTCCATGCACGTTTCATGCCCCGGGCCCCGGCTCAGGGATGACTCATTGTGAAGTGCAAGACACACTTCATGCTGTGTGTCACAAGTTAAGATAACCACTGCCTTCGTTGAGCACCATTGCCTTCGTTGAGAGTATAATACTGACTAAATCGCACAATACTGATACGCGTCACAAGCTGGAATTGCGCGCTAACCTCGAATATGGGCTGGCCATTTGGAGGCAAAGAGCAAGCAACGCCCGAGCCAACGAAGCCTTTGGCAGAGTGAGCTCCACCTTCAACCAATGGCATGTGACTGTCGCGTGGATATGCTGACAGCTCTTACCTGCGACAAATATTTGTTTTGCTACAGGAAATCTCCCGCAGAAGCAGAAACCATTGCAAAAGCCTCTCCTAGCAATGATCCTGCGGCTGAGTCCAAAATAGAATCAGTTGAGGAGCAAGAAGTTCCTTTGCCAGCGGTTTTCGAATTCGGGGGGTGAGCTACTGCGTGTCGATGCGCATTCACTGCCCTTGCACGTTGCACACAGGGGACCCACAAATGCGCATGAAACATTTCGGCGCTTTCTCATTGAACATGCTGCGTGGTGATGGCTGACTATCACAGACTTGGGCTCATCAACCTTGAAGTTTTGAGACACTTCGAGCTGAACATGTTGACACAGTATGTCTGATGGCGACACGTGCATTTGTCATGCTCGCAGTTCTGCGGTTGTCGCTGGTGTTCAAATGAAGGGAATCTGCGTTGGAGACGATCCAGATCAGATCAGGGCTTGTTTGTGGCGTGTGGATCAAGTTGATAAGAGTACGGCCACTGATGAAGAAAAGTATCAGATCTTGTTTTAGCGTAGTAACATGTAAAATTGTTTCAGCTGGCGCACGTTGTTGTGGGTGAGGGTCGATGTCTTTTACATGCCTTCATGTAGTGTGGCATGTCTACAACGATTTTTTATGTGTCCATTTCTACAGTGCAACTATTGTCTCACCAGCAGTGAAGTACTGCTGTGATGTCCTAAGGATGGTTGCTGTGACGTGAGAATGATATTCGTGATGATGTTGAATATGTTGTCTCATAATTAATCCACTTTATACTGTTCTAAACTCAGCTCGAATCGACCAGAAATCCAATGATCAATATTTTCCAAAAACTCCCCAAAAAGTACTATATTCAAATGTTTGTGCTCGCACTGGAGCAAGCATCCTGTACAGTACATACTTCATCTACATGGTCAGTGGAGTACCGTGTATGCTCATGTGTAGCCGTTGTTCTCAAATTCCAGGTAGGGTATCGCTTTCCCCCACTTGTGGGCCTTGCCGGGGCGAGGTGGCAACTGCAACACAGTGGAAACATTGGTTGCTGAGAGATACCTCTCTCGTAAAAGGGACACAATTGTACCCTGACATACTGTGCCTGACAGCGTTGGACAAGCTATGATTTTGGTTAGGACCCCAGTTCGCAATCGGGAGTTGTGCTTACCCCTTCAAACGGGTCATGTGTTGGCTCCACGGGATGAATTTCTCGGGTGACTAAGTGAGTCTTGTTGGTTCCACCCACCAGCATATGCTCGCGTCTTGTGTCCCTATCTGCAGGACACAGCTTAAAGGTGCATCATGTTCTGCTCAAACATATATCGAAGGTACTAAGAGCTGGTAGCGTCAATTGCCTTGATGGGACTTTCTGTGAGGTCGACATCCTCTTACCATAGTATTTAATGTTGTAGACGCGATCCTCATCAGCATGGGGAACGATAGCTCTGACTGGTTGACTCCTGTGTGCGTAAGTAGTGTCGAGTTCTCAAATATCAGAAGTACAGCTTGGATGATATTGGCGCCGTTGCAGACGCGCAATTGTGCAAGCAGAGCCTGAACTGACCCTGGAGCATGTGACCTATAGTCCGGTGCATTGTCCAGGTAAGGCTTGAACTCCGACGACGATGCGACACCCGTGATCTGCGGCACACATTTCTTCAGCATGAAGCCTAAAGCACGAAGCATGACAAGCATTTGAATGAGTTCTGAGAACATCGCGATGAGAGCGGGTATTGCTCCACCTGTCAATGAAAGTGCCGATGTCTGCTTAATACTCGTCTGCAAGCGAGAGGCAGGCACCTTGAATGGCGAGACAATTCTAAATTTTGAAATAGCTGATGTGATTGTGGAAAGAGCCGACTTCAGCTGACTTGCCATAGCACCGATGCTCAAGCGTCTCCGTGTTTTGAGCGTGCCCCTTCAGGCCGATGTTGCGCACAGCAAAGCCTTTCGTGACGAGTAAATATGCAAAAGGCGGCGTCAAAATTCATTCTTTTGTGTCGCAAGCTGCAATTTACCTGCAAGCAGGCTTCCTCGAGTCATTAATCAATTCAGTCGGTCTGTCAGTCAGATCTCCGATCCCCTCAAGTCAATTAATTTTCATTTGAATTACCCGACTACATTCAGGTAGGGCAATCTACAAAGTCATCCCAACCGTCCCCATATCTCTCTTTCAATCGCATACACACACGCAAAAAATACTCGCTCCTACACTCTTGATTTGCACAACTTCGAAAGGACACAGATGAGTACGAGATGTAGTGATGCTAGTTGCAACGCTTTTATGACTTTGGACAGATCACAGTTTAGGTGGTTTACACATAATTTAAAGCACCGTGGATAACTGGTCGAGTCAATGTTCATCTGGGCCACGACCAATTTCGATCCAAATCTGGTGAAGGCATTTTAGCGTGACACCAATTTCCGTAAACGATAAATCAGGACATGTGCTCCTAACATTGAGAAAGCAGGACCATGTCAACAGCCTAACAGGCAGAAAACCACGATCTACCCGTATAAGCAGCTGTGCTTTTCTCTCCGTGGCAACAGAAGGATAATAAGCAACAAGATCTTCTAGAAGTCTTTCTGGAATCCTGTTTACTCTTTTGAAAACAAGAATTGTATTAGTTGTGCTGCTGGACTTGTGCGCATGCTTTCTGCCTAAGGAATCTAAACATGTGAGAAGATTGCTAATGGTATGCTGCTTGATGAAGTCTCTCACTGTGCCTCATCCAACTCTGCAAGCCCTTTGGACACTGATGCTCTCAGCATCTGAATGCCAATAAACATATGATTTCATCCAAAACTGTCGGTACATCCTTTGAAGTGATGCCGAATGAAAAGTACCAAGTTCTGCAAAATTGATCGAGATGTGCTGCCCATCATGAACCCGGCTTCCCGAGAAGCCCTCGACATTACAATGCTACATTGAGACCCACGTACAGAGCAAGGAGGGCAGCCACACCACCACCAGCGAGCACCAGCGGATTCGGACCACCACCACCATCCCTGCACAGGGCCGTAAATACTGTGTCACCTTGTCCTGTCGCAGATACTTGAGAGTCCGAGTGGAACTTCGTTATCATGCCCGTTCAACACCTGTCCTGCCCTTGTCTGTCTTGCATTAAGGTAGCACACAGCCTGGTATTGAAAGAAACCGAAATGGAATTTCAGTGACATATGAAGTCGCTTAAAGATCCCTTTCCAAATCGCAGAATAACGTGCCGTCAATGCTTGGCCACAAGGAAGACTGACACCAGTAGATGATGTGGCACATCCCTCGTCATACTACATCATGAATTCGCTGCTTCAGCAATGAATAGCTGACAACTATTTCATCGGGACAATTGCGAGACACACTTTCAATGCGGATGATTCAGTTCGTGGTGGGGGCATCAAAAAAGCTCTCGTTCAGCACACTGCCACGAGAAATTCAATACTCCAAGACGGAGTTTGACTAATGAATGACACCTTCAAAGACGAAAACTTCACCATATCGGCAGTTGAGCGGGCACATATCTTGCATCACGTATAGTTGAGCTTCGAAAGGCTCACATTACTGAAGCATGCTCATGATATTTAGCAATGTACATTGAAAGGCATTGTATAGGCAGACCCAAAATCAATGAAGGAGCACCCCTACCCATTGCCATCTTGCAATTCTGATTTGCGCGCTTTGCGAGTCGCAGTACTGTTCACGTTTCGGGGTACCGGTTGGCTATATGCGCTGAAACGTCGCTTGGGGGCGTTGCACACCTAAGACCAAGAGCAGTTGAGCAACATTATTGAATGCCAAATAATTTTCGGTATGAATGTGATGTTACATCGCAACGTGGCAGGCTTGTTCATCCTACTCAGTGTCAGTTTTGTCCAAAATAGCCTGCACATGAGATGATTGTCAAATTTACCGGACACTTATACTTGTCATCAGCCGCTATCTTCTTCGCAAAATTTTCCTCGATGTATCTGCAAAGACAGAAGGTGGATTTATTCGACAAGGATGCTTGACACTTTAAGACAACTGATTACTATGCGATGAAGAGGAGAGAGATGTGTTCAAGGTAGGACACACCCACAGTCTTTACAGATGTAAGCAGATCCAGTTTTGACTTGACTGCCTCCACCACCAAACAAGGCTTGAGTCCGCACGGAATTTCTGAGTCGGGGCCTGAGTCGCGGAGAAGCTATGGGTGCCTGTGATTTAAGAGATATGACAGACTGAGGGACCGAAAAACTCCTGCACGCCGCTAGCGATCCCATATTGCGTATGTGAACTGGTCGTGAACGATGAAACTGCGGTAATCGACTTTGTGAAGCATGCATTTATCCAATCCTGATGCATATGGTCGTCCAGGGTGGGTAATGTCCTACGAAGAAACCTCACTTGCCGCAAAGCTTTCTCAACTTCTGCACAGGCACCTTGTTAAGTTTGTCGTGTCGTATGACTTCCATCGTCCTGAAAATGAAGCTTATGAGCCAGTGTCTGTTACCTTGCACCTATACGCCGGATCTAGTACAGATCTCAGGAAACGTCGCAGGCACTCGTCCATGCTATGTGTTGCACCTTTGATCAGATGGTCTGAGACAATTATTGGTATGCCAACGTCATAAAAAAGATATTGAATTGATATTGCGAATAAAGAGACTATGGCATGGTTTCGAGCTGCTCGGCTGTGAGGCACATGAGAGGCAAACGGAGGCGTGAAGAAGCTTGCGAGATTTGCGGACATTACCATGATGTGCGCTGTGGTACATTCTGAGTCGTTTGTGATCTTGAGTCAGTTCCGAGCCATGTAAGTCATCGCGCTGAGTAAGCAAAGTCTGATTACGAAAGTCCTGTTCAAAATCGGGGACACAAGCTAATCATGTTCACATTGCGTCGCTCACAGTATGAGGGAGGCGAGCCCTGTAATGAGTGCGGTCATCGGCTAGAGCTGACAGAATCCGCCATCTCTCCTCCTCTTACGGTTCCGTCAGTGATTTTGCCTGACTGGCTGTATTTGGGTTCCTACGACGTTGCCTCCCGGAATCAGCAGCTTCATTTCCTGGGCATCTCTCACATACTCAACGTTAGCTGCCTTCGATCCCCCCACCCAACCTTGCTTTTGTTCTCTACGATGCAGTAATTAAAGTAAGTAAAGTGAAGTAAAGTAAAGTAAAGTAAAGTAAAGTACTTAAATGTTTATGCATGTCTGTCTTCAGACTGTCATGCAAAAGTCATGTATAGGACGCGCTCCTAACATCATCGTAAGAAGCCGTTACGTTGTTGACTACATGTGCATGCTGCTCGCATATCTGAAGATGTTACTGGCAGGATTTATCAGAGCAAGTGAACATCGCAGACTGTGCCAACCTGTACCAATTTGTACGGCACATCATTCACATACCACACCGTAAATGGTACCCCACCCGATTACGAGGAATGCAACGAGTTCCTGGGTGCCCCCTTCCCTCTCTGGGTCCCCTCGATCTTGCTGAGCTTGTGTATGTGCTTTCAATGATCCCTTCCGATGGCTGCTGCGAGTGCATCGTCAAATCACACACACCCTGACAATGCCATCAGCAGTATGTGGGCTCAACACATTGTTCGGCGATGACACAGCATCGTTCGGAATGGGTGACTACAGTTGTTCGCAATGCAGACAGCGTACAGCACGGCGGACACAAAGTGTTGGTGCATTGTATGACCGGTGCCTCGAGGTGACCCACTCCCTGAAGTCTCCCCTGCTGTCATTCAATTATCCACTCCACTGTGCCCATCAATCTACGCCTTCCATCAGCCAGCATTGGGCAGAGGTGGTGCCAATCCAGCATCAGCTGATATCACCATCGCTGCAGCACTTTTCAGAGAGGACTTCTGATAAGCCACAGCGCATGTCAACAGCAATGCATCTACCATCAGTAAGGAAAAAATGACTGTTTTTGCTCTTGAGCCACGTATATGTACGCGTCAAGCCATGGTCAAGAGCACAAGCAAAAGCAGTGGAGTTGTACAAGCAACTCTCCATCCCTTTGCAAATGCAAAGTCACCTGCGACCTGAACTGACCATTTGTGCCTGTCGTTGACGCAGGTCTCCTGCTGTCGTAACGGCATATCTGATGCATGTCCGGCAGTGGGATCTTCGTGCAGCTGCTCGTTGGGTCCAAGATGCGCATTCCACCACTGCAATATCTGCAGGTGAGGCTTCACTCGGTGAGCACTTTGGTGTTCTGACACTCCGATGCTCTTGCTCCAGAGGCACACATGGACTGCCGGAAGGTCAGACCTCTGCGCCTTGAGCCTTGACAATTGTATGAGTTCAAGAGACTTCAGTTCTCCAAGGAACAGCCATTCGTGGCCGTTGATGTCATAATCTGGAAGGAGATGACTGTGGAAGGACTGTGTCCTCCTAGTCCATGCTCCAGGGGTTCTTCTGTGCTCGAGCGAAGCTAATGTGCAGGTTGTCAGACTGTGTTCAGAGTGTTTACTGTACGCGGCAGAGGACTCGATTTGTCTCGATCAATGCTGAAAGCAGGCGTTGCCAATGTCCCAAGAGCATTGTCGACCAGGATCGATGATCGAGTTCAATCATACCCTCAATACAGACAGAGTCTCACAGCTCATCGACTGTCAAAATTTGCACCAGCGCCCCGATAGCTCAGTAGGTATTGTTCTATCTTTTTGGCTGACATAGTTGTTGATTGATAGAAGGTTATGAGCAGGTTATCGACGTCAAATACCTGTTTCTCCCATGTGGCAGGTGAAAAGCAGCGCCTCGAAAACTACGAGAGATGTCGCAGCGGCACTGCAACCCAGTGCTCCATGGAACTGAAGGAAATGTGAGAAAAGAAGTTGCGCAGTGCTTTTGTGCTTCCGGGGCATTAGCTTGATCGATGCCCTTTAAAGCAATTGCTTCCACTATAGAACATTTTTTAACGGCCTGGGATGAGGTCACTATTCCGCCAATTCTTCTTTTCGAAAGTAGAGATCGTAACCGAAGGCTTGAAGCGCAGAGATTCCCAGGGGAATCTAGTACTTTTTCAGTCAGGGTTTTCATGGCAACAATCAGGAGTTTATTGCTAATTAGCTCATCAGACATATGCCCAGCTAATCCTCTGCAGGTCAGCAGGATATTAGAAGGGGAGCAGAGACGACTTGACGAGGAGTGTGTTCTGTATGTGCAAGACAGCAGGTACCTTTCAGCAGCACGGCATGCGATGCCGAGATGATGCACAATCGGGTTGGCCTCCAAAGGCTACGTCACATAGGATATCTACGGTTTGTGTCTTAGGCACTATTTCGCTCACAAAGATTTTGGCCATCGAAGGTTATCACATGAAAATGCCACAAATAGACTTCGCTAGTGCGTAAACATCTCTCTTGTTCCTTTCCGTGTAAGTCAGGGAGCCCCGGAGAGTGCTGAGATCTTTGCATCCTTTGTGTGAACGCTGCATCTCCTCGTGAAAGTCTGGTCGCAAAGTGTCGGCTGTCGGCGGTCAAGTGCACCTGAGAGGTAGCTTGGCTTTAGCTTTGGGTGCTTGGCTTTGGGTAGGGAAAGTCTGGCGGCTCGCGCAACATTCTCGATCTGTAACGATCGATGGAGCAACCATGGTTGTCAACGTGCCCGAAAGTCTCAAAGTCATAAATCCATTTCCTCAGTTGTCATAATCCCTCCCATATCACTCACAAAATGAGGATCAATTACCAAAAAAGCGTGTTCAAAGCTGTCCAATGTACATATTAGACCAAGACCATATGATGACGTAATCGGGACACAAACGTCATCGGACGTTCAACTGTCACGTATATCAGATGATGTATAAAGTGTCTAACCATCAAACGATGCACCTTTTCGATGGTTGTGTGTCAGGCGTATCATCGGACGCTGGACGTCAAAAGACGTCCAGTAGACCATGACCATCTGATGACGTAATCGGGACAGAACCGTCATCGGACGTCAATTGATGTTTGCATCAAGTGATGTCCATCTCGCCAGAGTATCATGTGACATCACTTGATTACAACGTCATCTGATATGACAAGACGCTTACATGCCACGTGTGTCACCTGATACTCAGATGATGCTTGTATGCGATGACGTCAGCAATCAAAGTGCATGCGTTGACGTATTTGATAGGAAATTATCAGGTGACGTTTCTATGCTTTTATCATATGATGACGTTTTGATTATAAAGTGCATCATTTGATATTGCTGTTTAAATATGATATTTCTGAATATTGAAATTCAATACATGTTACAGTCAGATTACAAGTGACATGGCAAAAGGAAACTCGAAGAAAAGCAACACAACAGACACTGACGAGTTCTCAAAATTGACTTTTGACTGATCATTGACGCTAGCATACTATGCTAGCAGCTGCCAAGTATGACAAACCCATAAAAACCAAGCTGTTGTAACAACCTAGACGTAACGTGACCAACGGAACCTACCTGTTCGGAACTTCGAAAATAATGCGAAGACAAATTTGAGATGGTAATGATTTCAATAAATTGCATCAAACCACTTATGCCGAACAAGTGATTGTTCTTGAGTTCAAGCCGCTGAACTTGCTGAATCTGGAGGTTGAGTGCTGAATGGCAGCCAAGTTGAGGTGAACGACGTTAACGAAGCCAGCATGATGCGGTACGAGCTGAGGTACCACTCGGGAGCCGCGTCTTACCGGTCTTCAAGGCGTACACTGTCTGC
>JAULKR010088318.1:0-10770 GCA_032356305.1 Prasiola linearis | reverse complement strand
GCTGGTGGTGGTTGTGTTGTGGATGGTGTTGGTTCAGGGGGGGGTGCTGGGGGTGGTTCTGTTGGGGTTGGCGTTGGTCCAGGTGTGGGTGATGGTGGTGGTTCTGTTGTGGCTGGTGTTGGTTCAGGTGTGGGTGCTGGTGGTGGTGGTTCTGTTGTGGTTGGCGTTGGTCCAGGTGCAGGTGTTGGTGGAGGTTGTGTTATGGTTGGCGTTGGTTCAGGTGTGGGTGCTGGTGGTGGTTGAGTTGTGGCTGGTGTTGGTTCAGCTGTGGGTGCTGGTGGTGGTGATGTGGGAGTTGGCACTGATGTTGGTTCAGGTGTGGGTGCTGGTGGTGGTGATGTGGGAGTTGGCGGTGATGTTGGCTCAGCTGTGGGTGCTGGTGGTGGTGATGTGGGAGTTGGCGCCGATGTTGGCTCAGCTGTGGGTGCTGGTGGTGGTGATGTGGGAGTTGGCGCTGATGTTGGCTCAGCTGTTGGTGCTGGAGGTGATGATGTGGGAGTTGGCGTAGGTACCTGAGGTGACAGTGTGGGGCCTGGTGTAGATACCGGAGGTGTCTGTGTTGGAGCTGGTGTAGGCTCTGGCGTAGCTGCCGGTGGTGGTGTTGTAGGTTCTGGTGGAGGTGCACATTCACAGGGGCACATGCATGTCCTCAAGCCCTGTCAGGACAATGACAAGAAATTCTGAATATTGTTGCCGTACTCTTCAGAAGCTTACATGTCTACGCTGCATGTGTATACGATTTTTCAAGTTTGCTGCAGCTAACTACCAAGGCTGGCTCGTTGATCGATCGAGTCGGCCATGCGCGCTTTTCGCTTGCGCAAATCACGAACACGCAAACATTGTTCACAGATGATCTGAATTGGTTATATAGAGTGTGAAAATGTACTAATGTAGACAGCAATTTGCATAGTGCAAGATCTTACAATTACATGTCATTTAAGCTTCAACTCTAGTAATGCGTGACTAACAGCTGCAGATCGATCTGCAGATATCCTTAAACATGTCAAGATTTTGTTGGTATGTATGGCGATCACTCACCCGTCCAGAATTGCCCAGCTCACTTTTCAGCTCATAAGACGCCTGCAAAATAAATTAGCCTAGTAATTTTCATTGTTTGACAACCTGTCCTGAGGAGAAGAAGTCGGTGCATGCACACCTGCTGAAAGGCATGCATATTACTAGTATGCTTTTTTAATGGTGTCATGTATATACAAATATTCATGTATGGTATTCACCTGTACATTGGCATGCCACATGCATGCCACATGTGCATAGTGTACACTGGCAGTGAAGCATTGCCAACTCTCAACCTAACGGAATACTATTGTCCACGGTTTGCACATTAAAGCAGTATCGACAAGTAGTATGTGCAGGTAATATACCTACGTACGTAGGTGAACAGGCATTACTAATGCTACTCATGCCTTGCACCAACATAATATTTTTTGTCTAGACAGCAGATCTGCTCAATGTATGTGTCTTGCGAACTGCGACCTTGCAACTTCTGAATAAATTCGCTTCTGATTGAACTCCCTTCTTGCAAGATTCACGATCATGAGTCTAGGTATCTTCGCACCTTGTCGGTCAAACCCACAATGGATTCGAGCGTCCTAGCTGAGGTCAGTGAGCCGGTATTGAGTGCCACCAGGCTGATCATACAGACCTGTTAGAAGCATGCAATTCAACCAGTTGCATATTAGGACTATCCTTATAAGGACCATCACGATATATATATATATTGTAAGTAACATAGATGCATAACAACTCTCACAACGCAGTAGATCTTTCTGGCGTGTTTTTACTTCTAGAATTCTGTGGAATTACATTGTTTTGCAGTTTGCACTCAGAAGGTTTTCGTAAAGAACTGTGCTATATCCTCGTAAAGCCTATACTATAGATGTCACTAGGAAGGCATTAAGCTCAATTCTACTCATTCACGGCAAAACTATAGTTAGCTAAGGCCATATTAATCGACCAAGGGCAGACACATTGACTGTGTAGTAATTAACAAGCAGATTAATAGCCTGACTCGTAATTACATTTGATTAATTAATTGATCATGATCAGCTGATGAGCTCATGAGCACAAGCAGCTTGAGTTAAAGAAGGGTACGTTCATGTACAGTGAACTTTACGAGCCAAGGCGGCTACAGTGAACAACGAGACTTTACTGAAACAATTTTGTGAATATATAAGGTATATACTTGAAGTGCATAATTGCGAGGGAAATGCCAGCCAGTCTGAGATGACAGCCACCGAAGCCAGACACAGGTTCTAAGTTCTGAGCAAATATTGTTCTAATTGTCTCCAGCTCAATGGCACTTTCTACCGAATATGTGTACACATATACATGCATGCTTCGGTGCGCAGTGCACTACCGCGCACCGCGCGGTAGCTGGACCACAACGGGAATTTTGTTTAAACACATGATCTTACCAGCGCAAAACGTTGATTGATGTTACAATTGCTCATGTTGTTCAGAGGCGAAACCCGCGCGAGGATGTAGACGTGCGGAATCTCTCCGGATCCGCGGCGCGAGGTGGGTCTGTCGCGATCCTTCGCCGGTATAATAATAGACTCTTATGTGGTGGATGGTGTACCTACCAGTACTGCTGCACTGGATTAGCAGACGAGTTGTAGTGGGATGGTGGTGGAATGAGATGAGATTGCAGATCATTTGTGGTCACTGCCTAAGCTGAGCTTCTCGATATCGGCAAGAAAATTCAACTGTTTACGTTGAGCAGTATACTAGTATGGCCCCTACAACTTGCTGGAGGCGATAGACTATTGTAAATAGTCTATATCCGACGTGTTAAAGTGGGCAGTCGACTAGTCGCGACTTCCACTCCTACACAGGCTTACTGACTGTATCATATGCGCCGCGGATAATAGTCAAATATGTTATATAATATACCGATAACCAGTTTTGTTGCCACGTTGGCTAAAGTCCTATGTAGACATATGTATGTACCATAACCGTACCAATTAGAAATTGGAGTTCGAAGAGAAATTGAAGATCTTCAATTTCTTAATGTGATCACAGTATTGGTGTACTTCTTTGGGGTCCCTGGCGTACGTGTGGCCCTTCGCGAAGTTGTCTAGTATTGAGTAGGAACAAAGTGCAAATGTCTTGGAAGTGCTTTGTAAATTCAGCCTGAGAGCTTTCGCCAATATTGCATTAATGCAATGCACCGATACTACGTATAGTACCACCGGTGTACCGGTGCACCACCGGTGGTACCATTAAAACTTTACTGAATGGTCCAAGGGTCTCACACTGATCAGCTCATGAGCTCACCAAAAGGAATGACTGGCATTCATGATCATAGTGAACAGTGAATCCTGCATAGGGGCGACGCTCTAGTATGGCCATGTGCGCATGCGCAGCACCTATATAGGATATATCGATATATCAGCGCTGCCTAGTGATCGCATTGCGTAATGTCCCTGCCAATTGCGTAATGTCTCCAAAAATGATGTGTGCGCACGTGGTGAGCAATAGAATGGAAATGTGGAAGGCGATACACATTGCAATAAACAAATGCATACGATGGGGATGAAGCATCGGAAGCCAGCGGTAGAAGGCCTCCTAGGATCTTATTTACACATCAGATCAGCTATATAGCTAATGCGGGAGCTATGTCCTCAGGTATGTCCAATGTAGACAACGTTACACAATCGAATCTCTCTGACGTGGGCGCTCGGTTGACCACGAATGAGGAAACGTTGTGTATACATACGTATATGTAGATGCGATAGCAACGCATGCGCATGCAAGGCCTTACGCTCTTGCTGCAGACTTGTCTCGGAAGTCGGTGGTATACGCGAAAGAAGCAATCTCGCTAGGATACGGATTGATAGTGCAGCTCGCTAGGAATACACGTGTTGTATACCACCGCAGGTACACGTGCGGCCGTTTGGTGTAAGTTTGGAGGACTTCGTGGCTATCGCCAAACTTGCGCGTAATGAAGATTGTCGACGCTGAACAACACCGAAACAAACGCCAAAACTTTGCGTCCGTTCCACCAGTGAGCCCCATATGGATGCATGTGGCCACACGCAGCACTGGTGCTGCAGTACTGCAGCTGGTTGGCGCCTTCATGAAGAAACTTCATTACTACAAGGTGCCACACAAGCTCTGCTAGCGCTTCACTTATATGCTCTTCAAGATCAAGTTAATCTAAAGTCTTGGAACGTAAATTTACACCAGTGGCATAACCTAACTTCAGCAGTGCTGACAGAACTAGTACTAATTGCTGGATTGATCATTTATTTCTGTGCAGCAGGTGCGTAAACATGATGTTGCAATGATTGCACAGCATGAAAGCTTTCTTGTCTTAAGACAGCACTCTAAACTTTAACGTTCCACCTGTAACGTCCAAAGAACACAATGATTGAGAAAGAGGGTCAAAACTAGTCTTACGAAAGTTGAAAGTGCTATCCTGACCTTAAGGCCTTACAGCCTTGTTGCAGATTTAAGAATGACCTTTGACATCGTTCAGTATTTCTTGTATCGGTACACCGTGCGCGGTACCGGTACCGGTATACCGGTACGTATGTCATCGTGGTACTACGCGGCCACGTGGCCACGTGCACGGGCGATGGGTCTAGCTAGACGTCTGCATGACTCAATGTATGCGCGTACAATCATTGCATGATGTATTGTAGCACTGCTAACTTCTAAATGCCAACTCCTTACTGGCATTAATATAATGCATTAAAGGCTTCGGACTTTGGAACCATACATGTATACACCGATCAAACATGGTAACATGGTGGCCCTGTGTGCACATGCATGTGCCAGGCCTGACCTAGGTTCGCTGCGGCCGTTATTCAGCAAATTTGAACTTTAAAGTTTGCATTCTGTTTTGCTGCTTTTACAATTCAAACAGAAGAAGCACTCCAAGGCCTTGTATCTACACATGTAAGATTTTGCAACACTAGTTTAAACAATAAAATTAGTGTTCCGCAGATTTACGCATGCCTACAGCATTTCGAAATTTCTGTGAGCCTCACCGGGATTTGATCGGCTTATAAGCTTGACGGTTGGCCATGTAGATCTTGATTTTAGGTCCTGATGAACACTTGAGTGTACGTCATGCTCTGGGGATGATCTTGTCGAAAGCGTTTCAGGTACATCCGACGTTTCGTCAAGCTTGCTAGGGGATTTTAGGGTATAGATCTACACATCCAGTCTCCAGATCCGGACAAATTCTATTTTCTGGAAATTTAATATTAATATTCGAATATGGCGGGGCTGCAGCAGTGATCACTCGGAGCAGATCTACCTCTTGCGCGCATGTGGTCTTCGGCACGAACGGATATTGGATATAGAGTCTCGGATTCCACTTCATTATATGCTATGACAGGATACACCCTTGTCTTAAGTTTTGGTTGACTACTTAGTCTGTATACAGAAATGGCGGTTTTTGCAAGGATACCATCCTAGGCTAAAGCTAGTATATACACTATATATATACACTACGTAGCTCCTTCCGAAAGGAGTTCCTCTACAATCTGAAGGTTCAACCTATACTTACATATAAGAAGTTCTTATTATGATAGTCTAATTAGGCTCTTGTATATAAGCTTTCAATCCTAGGCCTTTTGTTCTTCGGCAATATATTAATATGGCCTCAAGGCTCTCAGCTACTACTAGTAGATGATGATCATGGCAAGAGGACCATCGGTAGGCCACCTACTAGGTGCGAGAGGTGCAGGTGATCTCATCCTAGGATCCTATATCACTCTAGTATGCCGCAGCTTGAAGATTTACAGCGTTGCTAGCAACAAACGGTACCGGTACAAGAATTCTTACACTGTAACCTGGCAAGTCTGTGCGCACAAACATGCTCTTATATATGCCATAGTGTACACAGGCATATGTGCACATATGTGCACCGTAAGTTTTTACCAGATTTCTCAGCGCAGTGCTTCTTACGAAATCTAGTAGATGGGCTCAAATTACTTGGGAGTTCATTTCACAAAGGAAATACTAGTAATATATTAGAATAGTAATTCACACTTCAACCTTGGGCCATGACAATGTTAACCCTGCAGGCCTGGTAGCTAGCTACAGAGTGCTATATAGCGCTTCGCTAGACACAATGTACATTGGGCTACATGTAGCCTATCTAATCATCAAATCAGATGCATACAATTGTAGAGTTGTAGAGTTGTAGAGTTGTAGAGTCTGCCATATGGCAGAGCTCCGTCTAAAGAGATTTCGAAGGAGATGAGTGGTTCGGAACTTCACTTCAGAAGGCTTTGTACAGACCCGATCTACGGGCCGTCTGTACACGCACCGTCAACAAAGTCAAGTCATGCACGAAGCCAAACTTTTAAAAGTTGAGTAGACTCTCCTAGCCTTGCTACATAATTACTTAAGCTAGCTTGAGTATTTTTGCATAAGCATTGCTGAAGTTTCAAGATGAATATCAGCTCGAATATCATCATGAATATCATCATCACGAAGGAAAGATTCTTGAAATGTTCTTGAAGTGCGCAGATCATATGATCATGCATGTGATGTATGAGCACTGCGCATTTAGACACCTTTGGAGCTCAAGTATTTTTCCCAAACAATTTACATATACCTACATAATTTATTGATGAAGCACTCGCGAGCCTTGTCTAGAGATTTCGAGCTCCCATGGAGCTCCCGAGGAGACGACGATCCGCAAACTTTGCGTCGATGATATCAAATTTTTAAAACGAGCTATACTACTTGCAATTGTTACGATGCTAGTAGTAACAAATGGTTCAATAAAAGATGACGTAAATGACCCCCCAGGGGTCTGGCGTGTCGTATTCAAAGTTGCAACTTTCACAAGGGGCAAATTTACAATTAAACAAGTTTCACTTTTGAATGATTTGCCCGCTTCCATTGTCCTCTTTCTTACTTCTTTAAGGTACCTTACACAACACAACCCATTTTGGTATGTATAATGAAACGTTTTGCTCTTTGATAATCTCCGTAAACGAACTATAGTTGATATAATTTTGCATTATCACTTCCTGCAGTCGACAGTGCCGCTGGGCTTCCAATGTTGACGTGAAAATTTCCTATTAAGTGTTTCTAATTTGATCATGCCGACTTGATCAAACTATGACGACTTGATCATACTTCAAATATTTACTATTAATTTTACTTCTAAGTACTAGTGAATTCTACTACTGAAGTCTCGCCATTAAAGTAATCACTTTAATGTGATTGACTCATCGTTACGTTGCATGTTTTCAACAAGTAAGCCTTAGTCTTGGAGAATGACTTGTAAATACGAGCGTATTATGGGTTACAGCGCCCTACATGAGGCTGTCGCTATTCGTGGAGATAACCTATTCTAAGTGTTGACGTCAACGTGTATACTACAGTGTATTGATGCTGCTACCGTAGTAATTACAAAACAACGGTGTACATTATGTTTACTAGTGACTATATAATGTACGAGGTTCTGTTTTCTAATAACTTGTTTGTAACTACGCAGTACATATACAAAAAGACATATCAAATGAACTACATTAGTAATGAACCCCCACGCCACTTATTAGTTCATGAACCCTATTCAAGTTGCCCAATCTTTGTAGAAACATACCTTCAAGTTCCAATCAGAATGATTCTCTCTAGCCGACCAAAATTAATCAATTCATGCGTAATCCGGTATAAATCATAGCATACTACTAGTACCACTAGTAATAGTATTCATGCATATCCATACATATGCAGAGTGCGGAGCTCTAGTCCTACCAAAGCGCAGTGCATGGAGAATGATCGAATGATATCATGCGCTGGATATTGATAGAAGCCCTAAACACATGCACAATAAGTATGAATGCTGGGCTTCGAATAACTATTGTTGACTAATCATCGAAACCTATCAATATGTAGCTACAAGCATAGTATGGCTACCTGCTATTGACTACGTTCAAGTTTAAACCTACTCATCATGATCCTGATCAGGAAGAGCGTGAGTCACATATACAGCAGCGATTACGTACGTAGGGCAGCATATACGTACAACGCAGAGTGACGGGCCATGGCCCCACGCATGTCCACACGGGGCATGCGACCATGTAATCCTATATGGACTTGCGCCGCCATGACTCGCTTGCCAGCGTTAATTCATGCCTAGCTTAAATCATAATAGAACTTTTAGAGGTACTTTGTTCGTGACAATAAACTATTGCACGTATATTGCGGAGTCTCCAGACCTTTTGCTTGGTGTTTTCATTCGTATGCATGCGCAATGTATACGATCAGTTTTACATGTAATTCATAATGAATTTGTGTTATGACATCTTTCTTTTCGAAAAGCGCCTGCTATTGCACCTGCAGCTCTAGTGCTTACACCTCAAGCGCGATGTCGACGTGTGCAACGTTGCGTTTTTCGTTGCGAATACGGATCCAGATCTACCAGCCTTTTCACTAAGATTAGTCACAAGCTCTTGGGAGCAGCGATGCTTATTGCGACTAATGCCATTAAGCTACGGCCCAGTCTAAGGACAACTTCGTGGTTGACAGATCTCTAGAGGGGGACGCGTCTATTGCAAATGGATGTACGGTGGCACCGAGTCATATTTGCAGTACACACCTTCGTGCTAGCTTCACAATAACGGCTTGCGGCTCACTCAAGCTGCAGCCGCCTTTGCATTCATAAGCCGCGATCGCAAGTATGGCGCACATCGTCCTGCGCAGGACCTATAGAGTCGCAGCAAGCCGCAACGAGGGAGAGCAAACGCAGAGCTGACGGACGCGAGTCAGGTGCGCAAAGTGACATATGGCCATGCGCATATGCGTGTATAGCTAATGGGCTAAGCCGGCTCAATGAGGCAATTTAAAGCTGTACTTTCTGCAAATATCTCGACTGGAGTCAATTAGTAATCTTGAACTAGGCACCTATGCCTGGTAATTAGATCCTGGTGATGTCGTAGAACTTCAGATTGTATTGTACTGCAGATTATCCTGCTTACTTGTGAAGTAATGCCAATTCTAACGTGGAGCAGTGCATGCACATGCCGGGTTCTCACAAAACTCCCATCTGGCCTTCGGAATGCTAAGTTGCTGATCACAGCTGTGACGACCTGGCAGCTGAATGAATTACTCGAGTAGAGCTCTCCAATGCCATCCCAGTGAGTTTCTCGTGGAATAGTCGCCTGTGTATAAGACAGTCGACAGTTCGAGAAATCCACGTTCGCCTCTAATGTGTGCTGTAAAGAGATGTAATAATGTTTTGGATGTGAATGCAGCACGCTGTACGTTTGAATGTGTTCTAGCTTGCCCTCTTGCTTATGTTTTAGAAGTCATTATGATGATATCTGCAAAATGAAACTTAAAAGAGCATACCCTTCCTTATTGCCCACCATAGCTAGAAATGTTTTAGCAGAAGTGTGAGTGTTGCTTGCCAGGCATACGCACTTCTTTCGAGAGGTCGTGCACCTGTACCATTTAATGTTCTTAATTATCTCAACTTGAAGGTGAGTATGCCGCCAAGCGCTTTCAATAGGTAGGTATAGTGCAATCACTTTATGCTCAAGGCTCAAACAGGTTGATCGTGAGTCAGTTTTGTTTCATATCAGTCAATATGTGTACTAGCCGTAGAGCTAACACGATGCAGGAGTACCTCGGCTTTAGGTATGCTGCTGCAGTTGAGAATTACGTTGCCAAAAAGTGTGTGCAGGACTTGCTACTTTAACACCACAGGTTCACGTATGTATGGCCCATCTGCCTCAGATACAGCTCTAATTTCTTGGGTGGTTGCGCATGCGCATGCGACCAGATGCAACAGAGCACCGGCGCTGGTGCACACCTGCTGATCGTAGTCGCGATAGTTCTCGGTGCCATCGTCATTTTGCCGCACAGCAACAAGGTTCAGGCTGCAGACGACAGCGAGGACTATGTGAGCAACGCAAATCGCTTCCCTGGCTGGAAGGGCACGTTGCCCAAAGTAAAAGATGACAGAACGGAAAGTGAAGCGCGGCCAATTAGGACTGATAGAAGCGACAGCATGGGCCAGGTATAGTCCCCCTCACCAGTCAGTCTGTGCCATAGACGAAAGCATCTTTGACTACTTGTTGGTAGCCTGCCAAATTTGGCTGCATAACTTAGTACCTCAGCAGTGGGTAATTCATCCCATGCGCATCAATGTACATTAGTTGTGCAGCATGTGTAGGTTGATTGTTCTGCTGCTTGTTCATCGCTCTTTCACCAGCTATGCTGACAATACGTTGCAGTCAGCAGCAAAGCTCCCGGAGCTCACTGCTCAGCTGCTGTAGAGTCTCAACATGCAAATTTACGAAGTGCTGACATGGGCCTCGACACTTTCAGCAATACAGCCTGAGAAGGATGAGTGCCAAAGCTTTGTACTTTTTGTTGATCTTGGTAAGAATACAAGGTTTAGGTGTGCTGGAAGTAACGTACCAATGTTTATGACAAGAAGGTGTAGGCTCCAAATTCAACATTCGGTTATTCAACCATGAACAAACAATTGTCTCCTCAAGTAAACTTCCTTCAAAATCGTCATCGTGAGAGGAGCGACAACATGATGTGGCATTGCCATTCCCCCCTGGGGTGGGTGAAAGCTGTGATTGGTATACTGAGTGCACACGAATTGCTCTGTATTCCAGATTCAGTTGCTTTAAAAAGCATGTGCTATGCAGGATTTGCAAGCTAAGGCCACCATCGGCATTTGCGCTGCAACAGCTGCAGAATCTAGGACAGAGGCGAAACATGACAGCTGCCATGACTCGACTGTGTCAAGAAGTAAGAACCCAC
>JAULKR010088207.1:0-10772 GCA_032356305.1 Prasiola linearis | reverse complement strand
GGCCGACGCGGCGTCGACGAGCGTGAGCATGACGACGCGCGTCGTCGGGTAGTGAAACAAGAGGTCGCGCGTGGCCTCCGTCCCGTTCATGCCCGGCAGCTGGAGGTCCATGACCACCAGGTCTGGCGCTGGAAGCAGGTCGGCGAGCACGTGCTCGTAGCTCTCGAAGGTCGCCGCGAGGTGGAACTCGTCGGTGGTATCGATGAGTTGCTCGAAGGAGCGTCGGTACGCCGGCTCATCCTCGACGAGCCAGATCTGGAGGGGAGTGGGCATGAGTGGAGGCTAGGGCTTGGCAAAACCGAGACGCCTCACGCGATCGCGCCATCCGAGGCGCGCGGCGGGTCGGAAGCGGAGCGAGACGGACGCGCCCTGGCCTGGGGCGGTGTCGAGGACGAGATCGCCTCCCAAGGCGTCCGCGCGTCGGCGGAGTGACTGGAGGCCCCGGCCGGTCTCTCGGTCCACGCACGGCTCAAACCCAGTCCCGTCGTCCCGGATGGAAAGCGTGACGGAGCCGTCGGGCTCCGTTCCGAGGTGGACATCGACAGCCGACGGGGTCCCGTGGCGAGCCGCGTTGTGGAGAGCCTCTTTGGCGAGGTAGAGCAGATGTCGGCGTTCGAGCAGCGACAGTTGGGTCGCCGGGTCACCGTGGAGATGGAGACGCACGGCCGCGTCGGGGAGCAGCGACTCGGCAGTGGACTGGATCCGGTCCGCGAGAGCGGCGGTGGTGTCGGCCGATCCGTCGACGACCCAGACGGTGTCGCGGAGGTCGGCGAGGAGCGCGCGCGCGTCGTCGGCGCGGCCCGCCATGGCGCTCTGAGACGCGGAGGGGAGAGTGCGTGCGGCGACGTCGAGCGAGAGCGCGAGAGCACCGAGGCGGCTGCCCATCTCGTCGTGGAGGTCGTCTGCGATGCGGCGGCGCGTGCGTTCGACGCGCAGCAAGCTCTGGACGCGGAGGCGGAAGGCCATCGCGACGAGAGCAGCGGCGAGTAGCGCCCAGAGCACGAGTGCCCAGGGACGCCGCCACATCGGAGCGAGGACGGTGACGGGGAGGTGCGTGACGGCGCTTCCTGCACGGACTTCGAGGGCGTAGCGGCCAGGCGAAAGCCTGGGGTAGGCCGCCGTGCCCGACGCCGACGGCGTCCAGTCGCGCTGGAGGCCCGCCAGCCGGTACGCGACGCGCTGTCCGTGCGGCGCCGTCAGAGGCACGGCGAACGAGAAGGTGGGCCCTCCATCGTCCGGGCCGAGGGTGAGGCCGGAGCCCGTCGTTCTGAACTGTCCGTCGACGGTCGCGCCCGTCAGGAAGACCTGGTTCGGGGGATTGGGCAGGCTCCGGGGGTCGAAGAGCAGGACACCGTCGCGGTGACCGAAGGCGAGGCGCCGTCCGACGCGCGTACACGCTCCGGAGTCGAAGGAGAGCGACGGGAGGCCGACGGCGGTCCCATCGAGGCGAACGCCGCCCGTGTCGGGGTCCAGCAGAACGATGCCCGAACCCGTAGCGGCCCAGATGCCGTCCGCGGTTCGGAGCAGGCACGAGATGTCTGGACGAGGGAGACTGGCGTCGGAGTGCGACGCCGAGACGGCGCCGTCGGACGCGCGGCGAATCTGTAGCAGGCCGTCGGTGGTGCCGATCCAGGCGCCGCGAGCGGTCGACAGGGCGGCGATGGCGATGAAGGGGGTCGCTCGGGACGCGCACTTTAGCGTGCGCCCCGACACGAGGCACCCCCCTTTCGCCTCGGTGGCGACGGCGCGTAGTCCGCGCTCGGTGCCGGTGAGTGCGAGGACTGGTCCTGTCGCGGTGGCCGGGATGCGCGTCTCGACGCGTCCGGACCCTGGGCTAACCGTGGTGGCGAGCACGCCGTCTCGGAGTGTGCCGATCCACAGGCTGTCGCGCGAGGCGCTCAGCGCGTAGGCGAACAAGTCGGGCGGACCGACGAGGACCGGCGCGGCTGCGTCGGGACTGAGGCGCCAGACCCCCTGCCCGAACGTGGAGATCCAGAGCGCGCCAGCGGCCCAGACGAGGTCCGTAACATCGGCGCTGCCGGCGGGAAGTGGGACGCGCTGGCACGACGAAGGGGACAGCTGGCATTGCCAGAGTTCGCCGCGGTCGGTCGCAGCCCAGAGAGAGCCGTCGGGGCCTGTAGCGAGACCTGAGATGGTGGCCGCAGGCAGCCCTTCAGCGGGCCCAATCCACTCATAGGGAGGAGGTGGGGGAGACCGGTAGAGACCGCCCCAGGTCCCGAACCACCGCCCGGAGCCGCCGAGGCGCACCGTGGCCGAGACGGTGGGTTCGTCGGGGGCGACACCGGGCTCTGGACGGCGGAAGGCCGGCGTCACGTCGCGTGCGACGAGAGCGCCCTGGCCCCAGGTACCGGCCCAGACCTGGCCGTCGGCCGGGTCGTAGTCGAGCGTGATGACGCGCGCGTCCGGGAGCGTGGACGGAACGGCGGTGAAGCGGTCCGGTGGACGTTGCGGCGCCGAGGTGGATCGGTAGACGCCGCCGCCGAAGGTGCCCACCCAGAGAGCTCCCGGCGTGCGAGTGAAGGACGTGATGTAGCGTGTGCTGAGCGGTCCGTCGGCGGAGCGGAGTCGGTCTGGCCGAGGACCGATGCGGAGGCCTTCTGTTGTGCCCACGTAGGCGGTACCCGAGGCGAGGTGGATCGCGAACACCGGCGGCGTGCGGGCCGAGTCGAGGACACGTTGCGCGTCGGCGTTGACGCGCGCGATGCCGACTTCGGTACCGACCCACACGGACCCATCGGGGGCGACGGCGAGCGCGTGCACGTCGCCGTCGCCCCAGGGTGTGGGGTTGAGGCATCGGGTGCGGTTCGCTACAGGGTCGATGCGGCAGAGCCCAGCCTTGGTGCCGACCCAGACGATGCCGTCGGGCGCGACGACGAGCGCACCGACGTTGACGTAGGGGTGCGCGATGGCGGCGGGGTCGCCGGGCTGGGGCCGGTAGGTGCGCGTGTGGTGCCCGTCGTAGTGCGCGAGCCCGAGCGGCGTGCCGATCCACAAGAAGCCGTCGGCATCGGCGGCGAGAGCTGTGACGGTGCGGTGTGGTGCAGCGTCATCGATGCGGACCAGGTCAGCGGTGCGCGGCTGAGACGTGGCAGCGGCGCTCGCAAAGGCGATCAGTAGAGCGAAAGTCCGCAGGGGAGGTCCAGGGTGGCGGGCGGGAGAGCATAGACGTTGCCGGTTACCCGTGCAACCAGAGGCGCTCACACGAGAAGGTCGAGCGGGTTGTAGTCGCGCTCTGGGACGACGTCCGGCCTCCATCCGAGTGCCTGAGGGACGCGTCCGATGCGTCCGCCGCCGAAGCGGCGCCAGAAGAAGGCGAGGCCCGGAATCAGAATTTTGACCGTCGGGATGCCGACGAGCGGGTGTGTATGGTCCACGACGTAGGCCTGAACGCCGGCGGCGGCGAGACGAGCGTCCACATCCACGAGGGCGTCTCCTTGACGCGGCGCCGGTTGTGTGACGACGGCGTTCGGGTCGGGTGTGAGGAAGGACGCGGCCGACGGGTCGTCCGCCCACGGGAGCGGAGATGGATGTGTGGGCGAGTCGGTGGGCGGGATGAGTTGAGCCAGTTCCAGAACTGCTTTCTGGGCGGCCTGGGTCGGGCACAGGTCTGCGCCGTAGCCGACGGTCCAGCCGGGAGGTCCGGACCGTCGACGTGAGACCGCGGCGCAGACGGGAACGCGGAGGTCGTGCGTGAGATCGAGGAGAACGAGATCCCGGCCGGCGTCGGCGAGGGCGTCGCGGACGCTGGCGATGCGCGCGTCTGCCTGCACGTCGTGCGGCATCGGGGGGCGCCGAGTGCGAGAGTAGTGCGCGATGGCGACGGCGTCCCGCTCGATCACTTCCAGGGCTCCTGCGAGAATAGCCGCCGCGTAGGTGGCGCCGCCGGCGCAGCCGTTGGAGTGCGCGAAGGCGTAGCTGTGGTCGGCGGGGTCGTAGCCGTAGAGGACGGCGGCGGCCGGGACCCAGCGAGGCGGAGCGTCTGCGTCGAGCGGCCAGGCACGGACCCAGTCGATGGTGTGAGAGGTGTCCAGGGCCTCGGGAACGCGGAGCATCCAGTGATCGGCTGGCTCGGCGCGCTCGCGCTGCGCGTCGGAGAAGAGGTCGAGGTGCTCGGGCAGGAGAGGCTGATCTAGGTCTCGTGCGGCGGCGCGGTGTATCGGGTAAGCGGGGTGCTTGTAGCCTGAGATGCGCTCGCAGGCTTCCCAGATAGCCGACGAGAGAGCGTCGAGCGGGGACCAGCCCTTGCCGCCGGCGGCTCGCGTCTCAGCGGCTTTGAGCTGGTGGAGCGACGAAACAGGTCCGGGCGCGCGGTGTCGCACCGAGACGGAGACTGCGGGACCGAAGCGGCCGAGGATGTGAGGGGAATGAGCGACACCGGTGACGGGGTCGAGCATGGAGAGCGGGTCCGGGGCCTGCGGGGTTGACCGCAACAGGGGGTGACGAACGCAGGTCGGGCGACGCGCTGAAAAGGTCTCGAGCGGGTGGGTGGCGAGTATTTCGGCTCCGCGCACGTGCAGCAAGGCACCGTCGGACGGCGAAGGACGGCCGGCAGCGAGTCGCGCAACGATGCCGGCGACGTGCTCGAACGTGGATGGCGGGGGAGAGGTGGGCGCAGTGGCCAGTCCAGAGGTGAGTTGGTTGAGCGCGAGGCGGCGGCGCGCGTACGAGATGCTGCCAGACGCAGCAACGGCAACGAACCCACCTGCGTCGGCCGGGACGAAGAAGACGGTCTGGACGCCATGCGTCTCCGCGGTCGCGAGGTCGCGGAGGGAGGGGAGAACGACAAGCGCGACATCCCGCGCGGCGGTGTCACGAGCGAGAGAGAGCCCCCACCTTTCGAGTTCTGCTGCGAGGCGCTTGGTGACGGCGCGCGGGGCGGTGATGGCGACGCGGACGGACTGCACCACGAGGTCAGCGAGCGGGCGAGTTACACCCAGGCGGTCCCAGAGCGCAGCAGCCGCGGTAGAGAGCGAGGGGGTGGACGAGGCGAGAAGTCCGGCGCGGCCGAGGGCCTCGACGGTGCGAGCGAGGCGGTCTCGCGGCAGGTCAGGAAGAGCGTTCGAGAGGTCAGAGAGAGTTCGGGGGTGGAGGGCGAGCGTTCGGACGACGCATTCAACGCTCTCGCCTTCGGCAACGAGGAGGCGCGGGCCTCGGGCGAGCACGGCGGCCGCGTGCGCGACGCCGACGCCTGGCTGGAGGGAGTAGATCATGTCGGTGCGAGAGACCCCACGCGGCGCGGGGAGGGCGAGCCCTCCACCGCGCCGGTTGGTTAGCCGGTATAGCCGACGGTGATGAGGGGATCGAAGACCAGAACGTCCTGGCCATCCCACACCATCACCTCGGAGCCGACGGACATATCGTCCATGGGTTCGGGGGTCTTGGTGGTCGAAGAGCCGTCGGCGCCGACGGCGAAGGGCTGGGTGCCCTACACCACCTGATCCCCCGCCTGTCGCCACATTGGGAAGCGACGCGCGGATTTATTTCTGGCGACTCGCGAGCGCACTCGGCGCGAAGTGTCTCCGCGTGCGCTTGCGCCAGGCGGACAGCTCCTGCTCTCGGGACGTAGAATCGCGCACACGCCCTAGATCGGGCGCATACGGTGCCCCCTGCGCCGAGGGCGAGCAGAACAATGCGACGCAGCCGCCCCAGGTGGCCGGTGCGGGAGGCGGAAGTCCGGGGACCTCGATCGTGCGGAGCCGAGCAGCGGCGTACTCCCACGAATCCGGGACGGTAGGATCAGCCTCGGGCACACCGGCGGCGTGGAGCGCGAGCGCGTCGGCAATTTCTCGGTCCGAGTAGCCCCCGATCTCTCGCAGTGCTTTCCAGGACGTCCACTTGACGCGCTGGACCGGGTCAACGATGCGGTCGACGAAGCCCTCTACCAGCGCCGACAGGTGGGGCAGGTGTTCTGGAAGAGGTACGAACGCGTCGTCCTCGGTGTCGAGGAGCGAGCCCCGTTCAGCACCGGGATCTGGATGTGGACTGACCGGGCGCTCCCGCTGCTCCTTGATCCACTGCCGGATCATCCAGGTCTTGACGCGCGTCGAGATGCGGCCTCTGGCGAAGTACTCGAAGTCGGGGTCCTCGGCGTTCGTCTGGATGGCTTTGAGAAGGGCTTCCCATGCGACCGCCACGGCCTCTTGACGGCGGTGGCCCATGTTCGTCACGGCAGCGGTCGCATCCAGGATCACGTCGACCCTGTGCTGCCATTCTCGACAGAGGGCCGCGAATGCGTGTGGGTCGTCCACGGCACGGACGGCGAGGGAGACGACGGGTTCGGGTGTTTCGCGATCAGGCATCGCTTCCCGAATCGAGAGGCTCGATCCGCAGCGTGAGGTCTGCGCCACGTAGCAGATCCAGCGGGAGCGTGACGACCTCGCCCGTGCGGTGCCACCGGTCTGCGCCGGGCCGAGTGAGCGACACTGAAATAGGTACGGCGGCACGAATGACGAGCGTCGGCCCATCCAGGGCGAAGTCCAGGTTCGTGCCGGCGGCGACACCTGAGAGCGTCGAAGTTTCGAGCGCGCGTGCGACATCGCGTTCGCTCGGGACATGGTCTGGCTCGCTTGGCCCGCGGAGTCCGCGCTGAGAGACGGCTCGCATCCCGGCGCCGAGGAGCGCGATCAGCACGGCCGCCGCCACGACGGGAGGGGCGGCATCAGGGCGCTCGGTGAGCGATGTCTCAACGGCGCGGAGACGGCGGAACGGCTCTGCAACCGAGGTGCGGTAGGCGGACTCACGGAGCGCGGCACGCGCCGCACGCTCGATGTCGAGAGCTCGGAGTTCGACACCTGCGACCGTCTGGGGGTCGGGTCCGAGAAGCGCAGCCGCGAGACTGGCGAGCGCCGGGCCGTCGAGGCTGGCCGCGAGGTCGTCGAGTTGTATGTCGGTGATCCGAAGTGCGGAGGCGACGGCCTCCGGGCGATCTGGCGCGACCGCGTCGATGTACTGATGGCAGTCGTCTGGCACATCGTCGTCAGGACCGATCACCAGGACGATGGACGTCGCGGGCTCGCCGTCGCGCTCGATGGCTGCGGCGAAGGAGCCCCAGTCGGATCGGCGAACGACGAGGCGTTCGGGGAGGGGCGACTCGAACGAGGCGACGCGTCGCCACGCGCTGGGCGCTTCGTCGTCTATGGAGTCCCCTGTCCAGATACCGACAGTCATGAATCGGAGCGTGGTCTGGCGCTAGATACGGTGCAGAGCCTCACCCGGGTCAGGGCAAGCCGAGTCAACATCAGACCGACGGAGCGGCGGTGCGCTCCTGCCAGATAGCGCGGATCTCGACAGCGAGCGACGACTGGACGGCGAGCGAGTTGGGCGAGTCCCGCTGGTACTTGCGGACGAAGGGGTCGAGGCGTTCGACGGCTTCGGCCTCGATGGCGGCGCGCTCGTCGTCCGGGCGGGCGTCCCACCAGGCGCGGAAGGCGGCGGACTCGGGGTCCGGCTTGGGCGCGTCGTCGGGCAGGACGAAGTCCAGGGTTTTCTGGGCGGTGTCGCGCGTTTTTTTTCTCTTGGCGGGGAGGTCGGCCTGGGCTTGGGGTCGGATGAAGATCTTGATTTTCTCCGGGACGCGGCCTTTTCGGATGATGTCGTAGCTGACGACGATGTCCGTGTAGCGTGCGATCTCCTTGACGGCCTGATCGAGGACGCGTCGCTTGAAGTCGTAGAAGCGGGGGTATTTCTCGGCGACGCCGAGCGTCTCGCGGAGGTCGTCGATGAGGAGGGTGCGGTGGCCGAGGTCGGCGAACTGCATGGCCATCTCGTAGATGCGGACCGAGTAGGGCGACTGGAAGCGGAGCACGTGCTCCAGCATGTAGCGCGTGAAGCGGCGCCGGAGTTGGAGCAGGAAGGGCCGCATGTCCGGGTTGAAGCGCGCGACGATGTGTCCGGGGTGCGGCTCGACGAAGGACAAGAGGTTGTAGCCGCGCCAGGCGCCGGAGTCCGTGCGGACAAAGATCTTCTGGTCGAGCAGGACCGAGGCGGCCTCGGCGACGCGCTCGTAGTAGCCGTTGCCTTTGAGGCCGGCGCGTTCGACGATCTCGGCGACGTCGATGCGCTGGTTGCCGAAGTCCTCGGCGTCCATGTCCAGCTGGCCGATCATGAGCAGCACCATCCGCTGTTGGAGGGCGGTCCAGTCGTAGCGGGCGTTGATGAGGTCGTTGGACTTGACGACCCAATCGCGGCGGCGTGGGGTGGAGGTGCTCACGGCTCGAACGACGGATTGAGGAGAGGAAGCGCTAGGGCTCGGCGTCTGGAAGGGTAACGGGGTTCGAGCGCTCCACGGCCTGGGACCCTCAATCTGTCGTTCGGAGAGGGGCGAGAACGGGGCAGGAAGTGCTGGCTCGCCGCTGAAACCCTCAATCTGTCGTTCGAACAGAGCAAGTCACTACGGCCTGTTCAGGCTACGAATGAGCGCCAGAACCCTCAATCTGTCGTCGAACCCTCGATCTGTCGTCCGGGGACCCTCAATGTGTCGTTCGAAGGCCTCAATCTGTCGTTCGGGAGGCCTCAATCTGTCGTCTCAAAGACCTCAATCTGTCGTTCGAACTCCTCAATCTGTCGTTCGGTATCCCGGCAAACCGTTGCGGCCCAATGGTTTCCGGCCAAGTCCAAACGTATTCAAACGGTACAAACGAAGACAAACGACTCAAAGAGAATGCGGTTGGATGGTTTGGATTTGAAAGCAAGAGAGCACCTGTCGCAAGTCGGGTCTCACGGAGCGATGGTCGTGTTCAGAGGAGACCAGTCGAGTGAGCCGCGGGGCACGGCCTGATTCGAGGCGAAGCGTGAGGAGAGATCTGCGGATCGCGCGTCGATCCAGCGTGCGACGGTGCGAGCCGCCGTCTCGCGCCGCTCAACGACTGCGACTTGGGTAGACAGACCAGGGCGCAGGTACGTCGGAGATTCGGACTGTTTGTCTGTCTGAACAGCGATGGTGGAGACGTCGTCGATTTCGACGCGCCACTTGCCAGGGTGCGTGGGACTGAGCGAGACACGTGCGACGCGCCCGCGGAGTTGTCGGGGGTGGGTGGCCGGAACAGCGGTCACGATGACACGAGCTTCGAGTCCGGGACGAAGGCGCAGCGCAGCACGCCCGTCCGCGAAAGCGACGACACGGAGCGGAGCGCGCCTGGAGGCATCGAGCACGGCAATTTGGAGAAGCCCATCGCCAGCATCGAGCCGCGCCCCGCGGCGCCGGGAGAGGTGCTCGGTGAGAACGACTCCACCGGGGAAGATCGATGCCGGATCAGCGGAGCCGTCGGCGCGAGACGTAGACCAGGGGGGAGCGTGTAGATCCAGGCGAGCGAAACGTGACAGCAGGGGGCCGGTCGACGTGCTGGGGGCGTGGGCGCGCAGGGCCTCGGTGAGTTCTGGCGACCGAAGGCGCGCGACAAGTTGGCCAGGGCCAACGGTGTCCCCGGCCGAGACCAGAATCTCGTCGATCAGCCCCGGTTCGGCGGCGCGTACGACGACGAGGCGCTGGGCCGCGAGGTGACCGGTGAGAGTGACGGTACGTGTGAGCGGTACCGTCGCTGCGAAGAGGAGGGCCATGAAGGCGAGACCGCTGGAGGTGGCGAGCACACGTCGGGCCGCGCGTGACCCGGAGCTGCGTTTCGGACGTCCGGATATGCGGAGCGCGCGGGAGGCGTCGGGAAGTGCGAGCGGGCCGGGGCGTGGGAAAGCGGTCACGAAACCGATGTGCCGAGGGTGGGGGCGTGGTATGCCTGACCATCCCCCGATTGGCGGGGGCGATCACCGAGGGAGATGGTGTGGTCAGCGAGCGAGGCGTGTTCGCGGCGGTGGGTGACATAGACGGTCGCTGCGCCAGCATCGCGCAGTTCAGACAGCACGCGAGCCATGACGGCGCGCGCCGTCACGGGATCGAGGTTGGCCGCGGCCTCGTCGAGGAGCACGAGCCGGATGGGAGGATCGGCTAGGCGGACGCGGAGAAGGGTGCGGGCGAGGGCGAGGCGCTGCCGTTCGCCGGCGGACAGCGACGCGGCGGATTCTCCGAGCGGCGCGCCGAGGGCATCGGCGAGGGGTCCACCACCGGCCATCTCGTGCAAACGGTCGGTGAGCGAGCAGGCGGCAAGCGCGCTCTCCATCTCGGCCACAGAGGGTAGGCGTCCGGCCACGTCCTCACACGCTAGCGCCAAGTTGTCCGCGATGGAGGTCGAGAGCAAGCCGGGCTCCTGCCAGCAAGCGGCGGTCTGGGCGCGCCAGGCGGCGACGGGGATCTGGTCGGTACGGCGCCAGACGCGGTCGTCGCGAGTCGGCTGGATCACCTGAGCTACGATCTCGCCCGAGTCCGGGGTTTCGAGGCGCGCGAGGAGGCGAAGGAGGGTCGACTTTCCGCAACCCGACGGACCGACGAGGGCGACCGATTCGCCAGGCGTGAGTGTGAGCGCGTCCAGGTCGAGGCACGGCGTGGCGGGGTCGTAGCGGAAGCTGAGCGCGGCTCCGCGGACGTGTCCGGTGAGCAGATCCGTGGTGGCGCCCTCGTCCTGGAAGGTGACTGCCGGGTCGGACTCGGTCGGCTCGTCGACGAGGTCCCAGACGCGTCGAAGGGAGACGGCCGCTTTCTGGACATCGCCGCCGGCCTCGATGAGCGCGGCGAGCGGGGAGAGGAGCAGACCGGTGTAGGCCGTGAAGGCGACGAAGGCACCGAGGGTGAGATCGCCCGCGATCACGGCGCGCCAGCCCAGGTAGGCGAGCGCGGCAAGGTTGAGCGCACGCACGACGGCATT
>JAULKR010088096.1:0-10773 GCA_032356305.1 Prasiola linearis | reverse complement strand
CCCCCCCCCCCCCCCCCCCCCCCCCCCCCTGTGGAAGACATCTTGTTCAGGTGCTCTTAGTCATCACTTGTTGGGTCGTCCTTGTGGCAATTTCCGGTCGGGTCCAGGAAACAGGAGCATACGCAAAACACTCACAAGACGGGAGACAGTAGTCGCAGCTGATGTGAAGTCACATGAGGGCTCTCCTGAGACATTTTGAGGCCGGCGGCAGTGGTTGCAGTCTGTTGCTGCTCAATGGGTGGTGGGGCTTGACCCGTCAACTGAGCTCGTGCTCACAGTTAGCTCGTCCGCAATTGGTGTGCGAGAATTGCGAAGAACCTTCTCGTCCGAAACCAACAGTCACAAATGTGCATATGTGCTTCAATGTGTTTTTGGTTGTCGTTGTAAGTGGAAGAACGACCTGCTTTCAAAGGCGCTATCGTGCCCCTAGCTTGTTGCAATCTTCACACCCATCGCCAAAGCGTCTATGTTCGTCATACTTTACGCAATACACAACAGAATTACGCAACGCATACTGTGCGCGCAACCTCGCGGCAAGGCACCAAGCGCATAGCTGTGCTGCCAGCTGGACTGCGAGGCTGGAGGTTGGCTGTAGGTACGCCACCATGACCCGGCCGTGCAGAAGGGCACCCCAGAAGCGGCCCCTGAGGGAGGCACCTCGTCATGGCCCTGCAACCATCGACCGCTACTACCTGTCAAGTCACTGCATGGTGATCGACCCCTCACCTGCTGCTGTCGCCTCTCCTATTCTCCCCGTTCCTTTCCCTTCCTCCTCGTTCGTCTTCTTTCCCCGCTGTGAATCTCCTCCTTCCAGCTTCACTACCCTTTTCCTTTTGCTGCACTGAAACCAGAGGAACGCAGCGAATACAGCAACAGGTGGAGCCTCAGCTCTTCCTCCCAGCACACAAGGTGCCTCGTGCAAATTTCCGCGTCAATAACTTTCCCACTGGTCATTGCAAGCTGTTGGGGCCGCCCTCCAGTTATGGCGCTATACTTTTGGGCTGCTCTCACTTGTGCCACTACCAACTCCCCTGATGCCGCTACATGACAACAGTACTGCTGCCTTGCCATCTCGGATAACGTGTCGCCTTTGAAGATAAGGTCATAAGCCGCTTTCTGTATGTGACTGACTGACTGACTGACTGACTGACTGACACAGTCTTCTGTCGTGACGCTCCGCAGATTTGCGACACGCAAACGCAGGCAGGCACCCCTCTGTGCGTTGCTTGTCAGACGCAGCCTCAGCTCGCCGTGGCAGTCGCTCACTCCAGGGCGGCTGCCCTGCAGGCTAACTACGCACGGCTTGTACAGGTAAAGAGGCATTCACCGGCGGTCGATCTCTTACACCTCCCATGGGCAATTGGACGGGATGAAAGGTGGGGGAAAGGAGAAAAGGGGGGGGGGGGGGGGGGGGGGAATAGAGCTGCACGAGCCTTGCATGAATTCAAATGTATAACTATGAATATTCCGCTGCAAAAAGCTTCGGATTATCTGGTAGCTGCCGAGTGATGCTGTGCTCTGGGGATTGCTGACGAATACGAATGTGATGCGTGATGCGTACACGTGGGTCACGTGCGTTGTGTGTGGGCACGCGACCCCAGATCTGCCGGCACTGTGAGGGTGGCGGTGGGAGGCCGCCCTGTCGCGGCGCCTCAGCGGGGGTCGTCCAATGCGACAGCCTGGACTGTGCGGTGTACTTCGAGAGATGCAAAGCCGCCCGGGAGTCCGCCACATGTCTGTCACAGCTGACAGCTGTGTTGACAGCTGTCGATAATTGAACAACATGCTGAGCTCCATAGGCCCCACATTGTTAGTTACTGTGTTACAATTATGTTAGCTATGTTGTCTTGATATGGTACGTACAGTGCCGTTTTTTTATTTGGCTGCTTCTTTGCGCTTGATTCAATTGTGTAGGGCTTTGCTACGTAGGTATACCACGCTTAATCCCGGGCAGCTGTCTTCGCCCAATGGAAGTCTCCGAAAGGAATCAAATACATTTGCTAATGCTGCATGAATACCACCTGAAACCACAGCTTGATGATATACTGCAGCAGACCATGAAGAGTGTACTACACAAGTAGCAGTAGTATCATACCATGCCTCGCTAGCACGAATCGCTAACAAGAAGCCCAAACCGAGTAATGTTCGTTATAACTTGTCATTCATTACGAGATTCACAGAACTAATATTCTGTAACATTATTTCCATCACCGGAGGTAAGTAAACTCGAGAGGGGCCCATTCGTGGTGTTTCAAATCAAGCAGAGTAGACGGTAGCGTGCGCGACTGAAGTTACGGGTAAAAGTCTGGCTCATCTCCGGGACTTACAATTCTTTTTGCGCCACTATAGCAATGAAAAGGCCATCTTGGCGACGGGGAACAGAGCGAATCGAACGCCCGACCTCGCCCACCCAAAGGGCGAATCATACCACTAGACCATGTTCCCAAGTGGATGTCAGCCGCGACAATTAGAAAACTTGGATTATGCTTTCATCCGAAATTTGGAAATCCGGTGTGATCACGACTGCCAACACGTTTGACGAAGTGAACATAATTTCTTGAAGAGTTGAACTTTTCTTCCAATCACATGCCTTGGTCTCAGATTCACAAAAGTAAGGTGACTATTTCGTAAGAAGCAAGAAGATGACGGCACAGGTGTGTCATGCATGCAATTACATATGGACACAAATGTTTATTTTGCACATCTACTGTTCCTCAACTACTTGGACGATAATGTAATTCAAGTCAATTGGTTGCAAAAAGAACGAAATGTGGAAGCGTCTTTTCAATATTGAAAAGGTTAGGGTTATTGCCATTAATCGCAGTGCACGCAGTGCATAACGTCGACGCAGAGTGAATGAAAGATTTATTATGCAGTGCTCGTTCCAGAGCAGTCAGACTGAATATAGTCTTACATAATCACAACCCTGATACGTATACGGCCCTCAGAAACGTTTACGATAACATTGATCGCATCTGTCCTTGTGATATCGTTGTGTAATAGGTGTGCGGCTGCCCAATAATGCGACGCGTTGATATTGTTATCTTATAGAGAGCAGTAGAAGGTGGCATGATTGAATGATGTCTTAGGATCATGCGTCAAATAATGTTGATTTGATGTTCTGATTTGCCAAATCAGTGATTGCTCTGCAACCAGTTCTGGTACAGGTGAAAAGACACAGGACGACATGAAGTACGAAAAGGCTGCCAAGGTACCGAGACCGAGACCGAGACCGCCGACGACGTTTTGGTTTGATCGCCGAAGGGGAACAGAGCGAATCGAACGCCCGACCTCGCCCACCCAAAAGGCGAAGCGTACCACTAGACCATGTTCCCATTTATCGCGTTCGTCCTTTGCAGACTTTCAGGTAGATATTACTTGTCATATCAAAACAATATACATCTATCCGTGTTGCAACACTCGATCGAGTATACTAGTAGCTACTATAGTACTAGACGTAGTACAGGGTGCCATGCATGCAATCGAACATCACTATAGAAATTTCGCAAATTCATGAGTGTAACTTTGGAAAAGTATGCTCTTCCATACTTTTCCATAGCAGTCACTGTGGCAGACCGCGAGCCTCTACAGGTAATATTATGCATGTAGCTGGGAACGAGACGAATAAAGAATTAGCGTCAGCATTTGTGTCAAAGCATGCGGCTGCAGTACGATACCCTGCAAATTTAGGGCTTCTTCCGTAAAATGTCTCGGGGATATACAGTTGTGCGGTAATCCCTACCATGACATAATCCCAGCAGCCAACGTTGAGCCACTAGTGCTGGAAGTTACTTCTCAAACACTACCCTTTTTTCTCGTTTATCGAACTCGATAAGAGGTCTTACAGGTGCCAGAGGGCAAATGGCAGCTGAGTCAGATAATATTATTGCCGAAATTACAGAATCCAAATGTTCAGACATCCATTTGAAATTCCCAGAAACGTAGATAGGTCGGTCTTGCAGTCGCGAACTATAGCATACAAAGCCCTTGACATCGAGTTTGATGGCAGACTTACGGTCATCGGCGATCATGACACAATGGACAAGTTCCTGCGAAACCATGCCGATGATGAGAATATGGTCATTGATGAAGCTTTTGGCGCACCTCCTCCTCGCGTACCTCTTGGCCCAAACATAGAAGAGGAATGGGAAACTTTCCCTCACGATCACGAAGACGACGTCAAAGCTCTCCGCAATGGGAAATTCGCGAGGATGGTCAGCTTGTATCGCACATCTCAGGAGAGAGTGGAAATGAGGGATGGCCAATGGCTGCCGGCTTGACTTCACGGGGACTTTGGTCCTACGATAAAATCCGACTCTGGGTGCGCTCTTCACTGTGTACATTGTGCAGGAGCTTGGAGCACCCCAAAATGCGGTAGCTACCGCTATAGTGATGGACAAGGAAGCGTACCGTGGTGCCTTGAGGATGTTGCAGCAAGCTTGCCTAACTTAAGTGTATCCAGGCGTTTCTACGGATTGTGGTAAGGTACACAAATGGTAAAGCGAGCAGCCTTCACCCCGCAGGATTTTTGTGAGACCGCCTAATGGCGAATTGCGGTATATAGTCGTCATTGAAGATGAACGGCATCTACCGCTGAAAGAGGATCCCGATGGCCTCAGGTCCGGAGCTGAACTGACAAAGCGGGTGTTTAAAGCAGCTTCAATGTCCAAAGAAGATGTAGAGGCAGCCGGACTTTTGGGCACGCGCACAAATGTCAGTGATTTTTGCAATGATTACAAAGCATGTCCCGTCGTGCATCTTCAATACTGCAAAGCGCTCGTTACTTCACTTTGTTCACTGATTGCTGGAAGCATTTGGTTGCCAGCTAGCGAGGCGATGACCATCTACAATCGTGAGCTTTTTAGGCCTCGGAGACCATTCGGAAGCCGGCCCACTATGGTGGGCGGGGAAGCGTGAAATTCGTGATTCTAACTGATTTTTGGACGACCATTGCTGTAGCTCACTTCGTGGTAATGCTTGACGTGCTGAAGGAGTAACGATGCGGCCTTGTTCGTAATGTACATCATGTTACATATTCGGATGTCTGTCAAGGCAAGTCACCCGATGGTTGCTTCGTCGGTCTTGTACACCCCTAGCCCGCTTTCTGCTGCAGAACGAAACAGAGCTCGTGATGGACTTCTTCCGGTCATCAGATGTGACAGCAAAAAGAGCCATCTCAGCGGTGGCTGTACAGTATCTTGGCAGTGAGCAACTACCCCGTGTCGATTCCTTGTCTTCATGATCCCATTATACTTAATGTTGTCAAGCGAGAAGAAGGATTTATGTGAACATAAGGGAATCAAGACGCGATTGTGTGCGGAGGTGAGACTGCGATACGGCAATGATGCTCGCTCACATGATCGATGATCTATGGGTCTTCAAAAGGCATCAGACACCCTTCCTATTGCATTGGTGGATGATCTAGCAGCAACCACAACAAACAGTTCGTGGTACTTGCAGGGAGCCGGTTGTCACGTGGGATTGGATGCTGACTTGCTTCCGGAAGGAGGATCTCGTCTGCGGGTTCAACCATGCATGGGTTTAGGGCTGACACTCAGCCATCTGATGTGAAGCCTGCCAAGAGCGACGATGATCAGCGAAGATCGGGTCGCACCGTCAGCGGTGGAGATGTGCGGAAGAAAGCAACTGGTGATATAAACCATGACAGGCCGACCAAGAGGAACAGAGACGTCTTGTCAATGGCTGCTCTTTCTGATATTGGTTCGATTTTTCCTCCCCCCCCCCCCCCAAAGCTAAATTTCCTTGGGAGGGCTTTGGCACCAAAGGATGATCTCTTAGCTATTGTTGATGCCACCGGTGTCCCATCTGCAACAACAATTGCTGCACTTCCGCAATTTTGAATGCCCTCTGCATAAGACTCACATCGCTGTTACTTGGGCGAAACTCCATTCCACAGGGGTCGCATGGCGACTGTGGGTGCGGTGCCACTTTTGAGATGACACCATTCCGCTTCCAAGGTCGGAGTGCGGTCATCAAACTATTCGCCGAGGATGGAGAGGAGGACGATCGGCTCGATGTGGACACTCAGCTGGCAAACATGGAGAACAAGGTCCGTGTGGACAACCATCTTTAGCACTTGCAAGGTGACTGTCATTGACTGCCTGCTATCTGCCAGCTTTGCCAGTGTCTTACCTACACCTGTGGCTGCGACTCGATCTGCATGACTCATTGTCACATAAAGTTGTGGTATCATTCATCTCATCCACTCATGGTGATGGCGTTTTCCATTCTATACACTCCTACAATGGTGATGATTTTATTCATCCCATCAAACGTAATTCCCGCAAATTTTGATGACGTACTACAGACACTACATTCTTCTCGACCTTACAGCTGGCCAAATCATTGTATCAACAATTCAGCAGATTTCAGATCGCATATCAATCAATCCCGAGGCAAGCGATCCGCTCTAAATCATGTCTTTGTAGACCGACTTCAATCAACAGTGCAATTTCGACTATAAATGCCAACAATGAACACATTGTTGATGCAAGCAATAGGTCAATTGACGTTGCAGGGGTCGTGTTGCCAGAGCTGCTGGTCCACGGATCTTTAGACGCGCGGGTTGGGGCGACCAGCACTTTGATTACCAGCAGGTACGTGTTTGATACGCGTTTGAGTATCAGTAGGTACGCTTCATTGATCATGGTGCAAGAAATCTGAAGCTCGTTGAGTAAATGTGTATTCACTCAATCATCACCTCACTGCATAGGTGTGGCTCAGGGCAGTGCCTTTTCTCACCTTTGATGTTCGTTTCATTTCATTTCGAATAGAACAGTTGCACTACTTGACGATACTTCTCCATACCATGAAGTACGGTATTGTGCTGTCCTTTTTGTATCCACCTCAAGTGGTATCCAGTATGGCATATTGCATGGCAGCAATATCACAAGCTTCCTCTATAGCATATAGTGGCAGCGTGCACAGTATATTGCGTGGCAGCGATATCACAAAGGGTTAGGTGCGCTCTGGTGCGGCTCCACTGACCGCAATGCTTCTAGATCCGACTGCCTTCGTGGCGACGAACAGAATCGGCGCACTTTAAGGACTGACACTTTTGCAGATGAACACTTGTCCTAGCAATTTATTGATCTGCTTACGGCATTCGCCTCTCAGCCGTAGGGATACTGGGTATGCCCGCTAGTTTGCTACCTTACTTCCGGGTTCTAAGGATGACTCGAAGTCCAGTTCCCTTGAGGGAGGTAATCCTGGTGGGAGTGGCGCAAGCACATCCGACATCTCATCGAGCACCTCTTGCACCGCACTGCCAGTGGGTGGTGGCGCTGGTGTCTGACTATCAGTTTGATGTGCCTCTGTGTTCAGTTCGACATGAGCGATTGACAGCTCGTCACCCTCATATTGTGCTCGATGTACTTGCAAGATCGAGGTTAGCAGTTGCTCCCTCTCTCCCCTTCCCACGGAGTCCGTGATTGGTTTCTCTTCCGTTTATGCATTTGTGAGTCTTACTGAGCCGCTGCCATGGTGGATTGTGGCAGACACAAGGGTATCCCAGCTGAACACAGGCTGCCATTTTTGCAGCCACGGCAGTCCCAGAGTAATGTCGATGCCGTGCTGTAAGGCGATGGGAGGGACATAGAAACATTCTGTAATGCGCATAGTCTTTCCTGGTTGACCAATGCGCATGGGAACGTTCATCGCCACGTCACCACAAGACTGAGTACTGCCATCAGCCAGCTCAACATTGCGATCTGCTGCCCGTTGCGTGACAGGCACATTGCATTGGGAAGCAAAAAGAGGCGCCATCATGTTGGCAGCAATCCTGTGTCAAGTAATGCAATTGCTCGACAGCCCTTGATGTTTACCGCAATTGTGAGCAGTTGTGATTCTGTCGGTCTGGAAGTCCTTGGTGTGCCCTCAAGCTTCACTGTCGCTGTAGTCAAGGGTGGGCCTGCTTGTGGAGCGCTTGGTTCTTTTGACGTCTCCGATTTTATTGCATTCGGTCCTCCGTTTGATGTGTCAGTATAAGTCTCAATCGCTGCTCTTTGTGGTAGCTCAGTCTTTGTCTCAGTCGGTGCTGCAATCGGTGTCCTTTCTGGTGTCTCAGTCTGTGTCTCAGTTGAAGCTCTTTCTGGTGTCTCAGTCGGTGTCTCAGTTGAAGCTCTTCTCAGTCGGTGCCTCAGTTGAAGCAATGTGCATCAAATATGTACCCAACCTTCTACGGTGTAGAGGAGAATCGTCCTCCGGCTGTGCGTTGTAGAGGTCTCGGCCGGGTTTGAATGTGAGAACCTCAGGTATCTCCTTGTCTTGGCACGAATGAACGGTGATTCGTCCTGCAGGGTGCCCACTCCATCCCTTTCAGGTTCAGCTTGTATCACATTTACAGTCGACGTCCGTCTTGTAGTCTTCGTCGGTGTTTGCACATCGTATAGTTTGATCCTCATTGGGCGTTGTCCCGGTCCACGCGGGTGGGAACGAAGCAGGGGCAGTAACGCCTGGAATGATGGCAGACATCAAAGACCTGTTGGCAGTACGTACACCCTCATGACGTTCTGGCGCATGTCGTTTGTCAGTGGCCCTACCGGTCTACCCCACGGTGGTGGTTGCCCCGCACGGGAACCTGGTGCAGGCGGTGGGGGTGGCAATACGTGTGACATTCCGACAGCATTGACTTGCAGCGGTCGTTGGCTCAATCACGGGCCATATTTCCTACGCCCTGACAGACGTAGCAAGAGGATCGTAAAGCTGTCTGTGTTGCCACGTGTCGTACAGGTTGCGCTTGGCTGACTGCAAGCCCCCCCAATGTTGGAGTGGCTGCCAATGGCACCGATGCAATGTTCTCAGCCATACGAAGGACTCGGGCAATGACGGCCTCACAGGTCATTTCGGATTCGTCTAAACATAAACGTTCCCAGATGCGTCCCTGTCATGGACTGTCAATCCCGTAACGAAAATGTGACGAGCGGTGTAGTCATCCACGGACACTCCCACAAATGTAGCCTGATTCTTTGCCGAGCGGAAGCGTCGCACGAAATCTCGGACAGAGACTTGTTTCTGGGACACTTGAAGGAATGCATCTCGCCATTGAATGGGTTTTCTGACTGAGAGAATTCACTCGTAAGTGCGAGAAACCATGATTCGAATGATTCTTCTTGGACAGCGCCCAGTTTGCGGGAGTCATCCCAATCAACTGCATCATCCTCAAGATACTGACCGAAATAGTCAATCAACTCAGCATCTGAGGCTGTGCACCGGGCAAGAGATGCATGACGACGCAAGGTGCGTATCCGATGAGAGACGTTTTCGTCGGACTTGCCATGAAACATCTTTGGTGGCCAAACCTTTAAATTTGGTAGTGTCGGCGGAGTCATTCGGGCAAGTGCATTTGGTAGCATTGGTTGACTTACTGCAAGTGGTTGCGAAAAAGCCGGTTAATGAGCAAAGGTGTTAAGTCGCGGACAATTCAAAACGCTGTGCTTTGCAGTGCCACAGTTCGTACAAGCGATGGGATGTAGCCGGACGCTTGCCACATTGGCCTGAGGGCCATATATGTGAAGTTGGTATGTCAAGCATAGATCGTAGAAGGGACTCTTGCGAGGCCATGGATGGAGGTGCATGTGTCCCTTGAGCATTGTCATGATGTGGGTAAGCTTGGTTTTGCTCGTTCAGCACTGCTTGACGTAATAATGCCATTGGTATGCCACTGCAAAAGTTTTGTCCGTGGTACCACGTTTTGTGCAGCGTTGATACCGGGAACAGAGCAAGTTGGATCGATTAGATTAGCTGTGTCTGGAACGTTTTGACTATTTTGATTCGATTAGCCTTCTTCGTGAATTGATCAAATGTATTTGTATTGAGCTATAGTTCAATTAAAAATATGTTAGCCATTCTTGTCGTAACGTCGTTTATATTATGCGAATTGTTTGAGGTGTTAGTCCCCCGTCTTATTTTTACTATCCAATATATTTTGCGCAGTAAGAGATCGATAAGTCCGTCTCACGATTACAGTCATATAACGGCATTTGGAATTTAGTCAATGTATAAAATGCAAGTTTCGTTCCATTTGTTCACAAGGTTATGCAACCACGATTTAATGCAGTGGTATTGTTTGTGATTTTGGCCACCGAATGGTCATGTCGTCTTTGGTTGGTGGGAGGATAATTGAGTCCACTCTTTCGAATTGTGTAGTAAGTGGCCGATGTCCTATAAGGTGAAAAACACAAGGGCTTCAAGACAATGAATGCAAGCAATGTTTCTCGACCCCATAGAGGGAGATGGCTAGAAGACGAGAGAGAGAGAAATTTATTACCCACATCTGGCCGCAAGGGCCAATCGATGCTCGACCCTGTGCAAGGAGCTGGTCTTTTCATGCGAACGATGAATTTCGACCCTAGACAGGGAGATTGCTCAAACAAGCCTTGACCTTGTTACGAAGGAAGCTGATCGGTTGCACAAGTTGTCAAGCCATTGCCGCATATGGCAAGGTCAATGCTCATGCAACATCCCTCAAATGTCAATGCAAATGTTGCTCTTAAGAGAATAAGGAATGCTACGTAGCAGATGACATACAAGTGCGCACAATGGTGATACATTACACAAGAATGTCAGCGTGTGCAAATCATTGAATGCGTATATGCATATTGATGTAAAGCAGCAATATGTACTATTGGAGCTCCTGCTATTAGAAATGGTAATGGATAATGGAGACTATAAAAATGGTTTAAAGTTGCATTATCCACCGAAAAACCTCCCCACAACCAGGTCACAATTGTATCACCAACTATAGGGATTGCA
>JAULKR010087985.1:0-10774 GCA_032356305.1 Prasiola linearis | reverse complement strand
GGGGGGGGGGGGGGGGGGGGGGGGGGGGGTGTTCGCCCGGAGTGAGGGATAGAATGGGAAGAGGATTGAGAGAAACAAGTGTATGAACTATAAATTGGAGATCGAAGGGCTGCTGAGATAAGTGGGAAAGATGAAAACATGTGTCGAACAGTTAATCCTCTCAATAAGTGTACAATTATGACAATCACGTTTGTGCTGATGTGGCCTATCACTGGCTGGTATTTGTAAAGCAGAAGTGAGTTTTGTAACTAAGTTAAGACTGAACACAGGTAGCTCCTTGGATAAGAAACGCTGTGCCCACAGAAATAAAACACTTTGTGAGACACTTGTGTGAAGGTCACTATTGAAAGCAGTTCTTATCTATTATCCATTGCTGAGTCTACTTATTTCGTTTCTCTTGAAAGGCGCAGAAATCTTAGAATGGCCTGTGGTCGAGATGGCATCAGAAATTTGCTCACTCTGCTTGTGAAAACTACTTAAAAGTCCAATTTGGAAATACAGCCTAGCAATAGAACTGATCTGACAGTGTATAATTATGTACATTCACATTGTAGCTCAGCTGTTCGTCTCACCTATTAAAAATAATAGGGGTAATATGATGCAACTATCACAATCCATTCCGTTGTACAATGCGAGGGGAAGCTGTTCCTTGAAACTGGTACTAGTACTGGTAGAGTAAAGTCACAGTGCGGGCTCAGCCACTCTAGGGTCTCGATAGGCTTTTTCAAATACATTTCAAACTGGGCCCAGGAGTCGATGGCTGCTGTTCAGGGGCAGAAACAAAATTGCGTCCGGGGAGGCAGTCGAGCTATTCATTCGTCCATATTCCAAGCAGCTCGTGTGACTGTGGATCCATTTCTCAAAGCTTCACACCAATGACTCCAACCAGCACTGCTCACCTGCGACAACGGCATGTCCCGATGTTGCTTCCACGGAGCGGACCGGCCGCTCCTCTCAGCAATCAATGCAGCCGTTCATTGAATCGCATTAGTAGCACCGAGAGGGGGGCAAGAAGGGTGGGGAGGGCGAAGGTGCAGCCCATTACTTGAACAGACAAAGAAAGCCGTCATCAAGGGGTATCATTGCAGCAGCCTGGCACCTGCAATCCAACCAGTAATATTAGTGCTAGCAGCCTGACATACACAGGACACACAATGACCTGGCATCAATGTGTGCCTCTCTTCCACTGGCTGGAACTCTCTGCAACTTCATCCTCTGGCTGCTGCTGCTGCTGCTGCTGCTGCTGCTGCTGCTACTGCTGCTGCTGCTGCTGCTGTTACTGCTGCTGTTACTGCTGCTGCTACTGCTGCTGCTGCAACTGCTGCTGCTGCTGCTGCTGCTGCTGTTACTGCTGCTGCTGCTGCTGCTGCTAAGAAGCTACAGGAGATTCCTGCGTCTACAGTGGTGTGTTCAAGCAGAGGGTTCAAGCAGAGGCCACAGTGCCTGACTATATTAGTAAAAGAGGATATTTGAATACTAAGCCCCACACTTTCGAAGCTGGACCTGCAATACGGCGGCTATCACCTACAAAATCCTGGTGAGGAGGGAAGGGGGGGGGGGGGGGGGGGGCGTGTGCACCGGACCAGGGCAACGAGGCGTCACACACATGCGATGCTGGAAGGAATGGGCGCCAGTTCTCCAGAGCATCAATATAGCAACCGTTGAGCAGCCTCCAACTGTCGGTCAGTCGGACTTCACAGGGCCACTGAGAACACAGCTCCGTCTCTGCCTGTCAGTCAGTCGGTCAGTTAGTCAGTCAGTCAGTCAGTCAGTCAGTCACCAAAGTTTGTCGAAAGGCAGGCATGATGAAGACGCTGTCGACAAACCTACACCCTAAACCCTTGTCCTACAGGTCATTCCACTTTGAGCACTGACGCCGCTAGATGACTCTGACAAGCTGGCGTTTGTGGAAGCAAGAACCGGGCTAATCAAGGCCATGAATGAAACCACAACCGATGATCAACCAACGGTGTGCAGTACTGTTCGCACACTTTCCTGTGATTCACTTTCATGGACTCTAAAGATGCTTTGGTTCACTGACAGTTTGCTTCACTGATAATCAGACTGACTGTCTGTCAGTGCAATTTACTGATCATTTAAATTCACTGGCAGTATGGTTAATCGTTACAATGTGCAATTGACAAAGTGAAGCAGTGATTGGGTGACTTGGTGACAGTGTGATGTTCAATCAAAAGTCTGCTTTATTGATGGTGTGATTGACTGATAGTGTGCTGCGGTCAGGTGACTTCAAAGGGAACTCGTCGTGAGACGACGTGGCTTGACCAACAAAAGATTGGTTACGTCCGAAAGTCACGCACACTCTCACATTCGGTTGCCTACCTTGCACGGTCACGACCTCAGATTGTGCACTTGCGAGGAGCCACGTGTCACATTACGAAGATTAGGAGCCCTTGTCACAGCTATGGCCCACCACGGAGCGGTAGGAGAGTTGAGCACGACAGGTCATCACAGCGCCTTCACACCGTTGCCACTCAAACTTTGATGAGCACGTGAATCACGACAGAGTACCATCAACTTGAGAAAACAAGGAAACAATCCAATAACAGTATCTCTGTTGAACATATGGTTGGTCCACTTGTCTTCGCTTCGCTTGATTGCTGACTGTCGCCCTTCACTTTAGCACGAGCCTTTTGCAGAACCACAGCAGGTGGTGAACTTGAAAGGCTCAAAGAGGCTGTGCTCGACGTGCTGCTTTCCAGCAAGCAGTCAGCCCACCAAACAATGCAGCTTGACTCATGAACGATTACACCGACAGCACTCTAACGTTTACAACCAATCATGCCGACAGCACTCTGACATGTAGCAATGATCATGCCGACAGCACCCTGACGTGTAGAAACGATCATACCGTTAGCACACTGACGTGTAGGAATTATCATGCCAACAAAACTCGGACATGTAGCAATGATCATGCCGACAGCACCCTGATGTGTAGAAACGATCATGCCGTTAGCACACTGACGTGTAGGAATTATCATGCCGACAACACTCTGACGTGTAACAATGATCATGCCGTTAGCACATTGACGTGGAGAAACGATTATGCTGACAGCACACTGACGTGTAGGAATGATCATGCCGACAGCACTCTGAAGTGTTGAAATGATCACGTCAACAGCACTCTGATGTGTAGGAATGATCATGCCAACAGAACTCTGACGTATAGGAATGATCGCGCCACAGCACTCTGGCGTATAGGAATGATCACGCTGACAGCACTCTGACGTATAGGAATGATCACGCCAACAGCACTCTGACGTATTGGAATGATCACGCCAACAGCACTCTGACATGTAGGAATGATCACGTCCACAGCACTCTGACCTGTAGGAATGATCACGCTGACAGCACTTTGACGTGTAGGAATGATCATGCCCACAGCACTCTGACGTGTAGGAATGATCACGCTGACAGCACTCTGACATGTAGGAATGATCATGCTCACAGCACTCTGACATATAGGAATGATCACGCTGACAGCACTCTGACATATAGGAACGATCATGCCTACAGCACTCAGCTGTGAGCCTCACTCCTCACTTCAAGTGCCGGCACTGATGTCGGAGAACCCACAGCCCACAGCATGATCCGGTGCGGAGGTTGTCGTCAGCCGCCGGCATGACCCCAGCTGTGGGATGATACGCTGATGCTGCTGCCAGAGAAGAAGTTCCTGAGCTGAGTGGCTCCAAGAAGGAAGGTGGACAAAGAGAATCGGCATTACTAATGCCCTGGCTGTAAACAATCGTTGCCACACTTCGAGGCTTGGTGCCCGGCAGTGAAGGTCGGAGCTGATACTGCGACTATTGCTGCTCTGCAACTGAAACGATGCACCATCATGCATTCCGCAGCAAAGCTACCTTGGTCAGCTGCGCACTGAGATGTTGATTCTGTCGAACCCTTCTTCGATATTGCCGCAATTAACAATGAAAGAAGAAGCAACGAGTACTGTCATCACAACAAGAAATCACTGAGTATTGTAATGGGTCTGGAATGAGTCATCACGACAAGAGACCATTGAGAACTCATATCACGACGAGAGGCTGTTGAGTATTGTCATCGCGAAAAGAGGCCGTTGAGTAATGTCATCACGACGAGAGGCCGTTGAGGGTACTGAAGCTGTCTGGGCGGCTGTTGATTGTGACACAGGACTTTGGGGTATGACAATCCGCATTTTGTGCTGCACGCTGCTCAAGCAGCATAATAGATTGACCGAGGCTGAAAAGGAATATACACCACGTCGTCTTAAGGTCACGGAGAACGGGTACTATTAATTTGACGGGTCAAAGCTATCCGGTCTCTGGCAGATCAAGGGCATCCTCTCAATTCCAGAGAGCTCAGCTTACTCAGCCTGCTGAAGCTATCTGGCATTCTGACCAGCTGCTTGCAAACAGTGAGACTCAGGCTGCGTAGATTGCTCAAATCACCAAAGCTGGCTGGCAAGCAACTTACACTGTAGCACCCACCCAGTTCAATCATCTGCAGGCTGCTCAAACCACCAAAGCTGGCTGGTAAGCAAGTAAGACTTCTGCACGCAGACATATCAAGCTGACGGAGGCTGCTCAAACTGGCCGGCAAGCTAGCGAGATATTCACCTAGTGATATTGAAAGCACCTTCAAGCATTCTCAATTGGCCAAAGTTGTCCGGCAAGCCAAGCAGTGCATTACAGTTTGGTATGTTGACATGGTGCAAACTGTTTAGATCGCCGAATCCTTTTGACTTGAACGAAAAGTTTAATTTCTTTGGTAAGTAAAAAATAACTTACCAAAAAGGTTAACTCAACTCCTTTGGTAGATTCTGCAGCATTAGGCAAATTCATAAGTCAACTTGCATGAGCACCCTCAGATTGCCACAGCTGTTCGGTAGGCTGACTAAATTGCTGATTGCCAGAGCTGTCTGGTAATTTGACCAAATTACTGCAGTTTGACATGTCAACATGCTGCAGGCAGCAAAGGTTGCCAAAACTGTCTAGCAGGCTGACAAATTTACTGCAACGTGAATTTTGAAGTGCTGCAGGCTGCTCAAGTTCCCGAAGCTGTCTGACAGGTACTTGAGCTTCGTACATCGTGTCATGTCACTGCGCTGCAGGCTGCTCAGATTGTCAAAGCTGTCTGGCAGCCTGATGATTTCCTTACAGTCTGATACGTCAAAATACTGCAGGCTGCTTAAATTCCAATGTTGTGTGGTAGAATCTCCAGCCTCTTACATTCCGACCAGTCAAGTCGTTGCAGGCTGCTCAAGCAGCCAAAGCTGTGTGGTAATTTGACCAGTTGTGCACATTCAATCATGTCAAGGCATTGCAGGCTGCTCAAGTCGCCAATGCTGTCTGGCAGGCAGCTGAGCTTGCAACAATGCCTAATGTCGAGGAGTTTTAGGTTACCCTAGCAGCCGATGCTGTCTAGCAACCCCACCAATTGTGTGCAAGCAATCATCTAAAGCATCTCAAGGCTGCCAAGATCGCCGAGGTTGACCGGCAAGCTGACTAAATCCAGACCATCTGCAAAAATTACACTTTGTGGAAGTAAGCATTCTCCTCCAAGGCCACCTCTTGCAAGCGGTGATAGCCTTGAAGTGTGATGCTGTGATTGGAGCTTTTGAAGGGCATCTTGAGCAGTTGAATAATTCAGTTACAAATTCAAATACTGAATGCGACCCGTCTTCGCCAACTAATCAAAGCGTACAGTAGCTAACGAGCTCTGTGCACACGTGATGAGTTCACGAAGTCCAAGGAAAAGGCGTTTGAAAGCTGTTGGTGGTCATTGGTCATCTTGAACCTCCACAAAAGTCCACTACAAACTCCCTTGCTTAAAGCACGAATCAGAGGACTCGTGAAACGAGAGAAGCCGAGACCACAACATTTTGGTAACCGGTTTGTTGCTTGCGACAATGCCAAATTGTCACAGTACTCTTTGACAACGCTGCGCTGCCGATCTTCTTACCCACCGAGCCCCCACCCATGAGCTCTCACATCTTGGGGCTTTGTCATTTAAGCTTGAAGCTCAAGCATTCAGCCTGACCTGAGCGCCCGAACCACGGTCACTGCCAGCTTTGTGTCTGACACACGCGGCAGCACAGCCCACGCGATAATCTGCGACGGCTGGCGCCCGTCCTCTTGTCTGTCTTCATGGCGGTCATCAAGATTCGGTCCCTTCACCTGGCCAATGCACATGCAGCTCTGTCAGTCAGGCAGTCAGTCAGTCAGTCAGTCAGTCAGTCAGTCAGTCAGTCAGTCAGTCAGCCAGCCAGCCAGTGCCGACAACCTAAAGCAGCCACAATTTGAGCAAGCTCTGACGAAGCCAAACCCTCGTCTTGTGAATCACGGGGCCACCAGCTCATTCGACTCCGAGGCCACTGTTCAATTGCCACTTCAATCGCCACTTGCTCAATTGCCACCAATGGTTCGACTCAAACACCTAACACTGTGAAGGTTTACGTCATCGCCCACAGACTGGTCACAATCGACCCAACGGAGTGTACCTCGAGCTCTGATCGAAACATGGGGCGATAACTTGAGACAAAGAAAGCGCAGCGGCTTCATGTCATTATCGATGTCATAATGTTGGTGTCGTGCTGTTGCACAGGCTGCCCTGGAGGTACTTTGTCTTGAGGACAGGCAGCTCTGAAGGTACTTTGTCTTGAGGACAGGCTGCCCTGAAGGTACTTTGTCTTGAGGACAGGCTGCCCTGGAGGTACTTTGTCTTGAGGACAGGCAGCTCTGGAGGTACTTTGTCTTGAGGACAGGCAGCTCTGGAGGTACTTTGTCTTGAGGACAGGCTGTCCCTACTTCCGGGGGGGGGGGGGGGGGGGGGGGGGGGGGTAACCTGACCCTGTCACGCGCTCAAGATAAATGTTTGCGACATACCACATGGCTGTCAGACCGTTGGATGTCCACGTCCTCCCCTCCCCTCCCCTACCCTCCTTGGCCATTGCCCACCACCTGGCCGCACACATCGTCGGAGAAGATCCACTGCCCCCCCTGGACACCATCCTCACTCGCACCATCACTCGATTACTACTTGGGATGCTGACAGCTTTGTTTGTGCCGAGCTTGGCGGCAGGGGGCCTCGTATTTCATTCAATCGTCGTTGTCTGTCTGTCTGTCTGTCAGTCAGACAACGACAGCTGAAGGATGGTGCACTGATGTTGATGGGCGATGGGCGATGAGAAATGTGCAGTCCTTCTAAAGCGCTAAACCCTAAAACCTGAACCCCTTCGCCTCATGCAGTACCTCTCATGAAGGTCACACCAGCGTTGTGGGGTAGATGAAGAGAGGTAACCCACCCTGGAGCAATCATTGCTGAGCTTCGGCAGGTGTGCTGTGCTGACACTACTAATCGAAGTCAGCTCTACTGAAGAGGCTGGACTTTGCGATGATGGTTGCGCACCATCACGCTTTCCATTTGCGGCAGAAGTAGCATGGCGAGCCTTCTGAAGAAATGACTGTATAGTCCCTGTTGGATCCGACCAAGTGACCCTGACACAGTCCTGAGAGATGCCGCCCCAACGGAAAAGGGCCGGAAGATTGCCGAAAGTGTTCTTGCGGTTGGCCGGGTCCGGATGGAAACCCAGAGCCATGGTGCTATGGTGTTCTCTGGCACCGACAAATGTTGCAGGCTACTCTGCTCAATCGACCGGTGCAGCTTGGTCGAAAGGCGTGGCTGAAGTAGCATGTCCTTCGATTGTGGCTCACTAACAGGGCCTGACGTCTGGAGCTTAATTTGATCGGCCAGCGCTCTTTCCTTCTTTTAAGCTGCTAGCGCTCTTTCGTTCAGTTGAGCTGCCAGCGCTTCCTCGTCTGGTCAGTTGAATACGTCCCCTCGTGTCAACAGAACATCCAATATTGAGTCTCCTGAAGCTGTCTGTCAATCTGTAGAGCTGAGGGCAATGTATCAATCTGAGGCATCGCAAATTGCTCAATCCGCTGAGGCTGTCTGGCAAGCTTCAAAGCCTTTTGCAACAGGTCATGTCGAGCTGTTGCAGACTGTTCAGACTGCCAAAGTTGGCCGGTAAGCTGATATACCCTCTGCAATCTGACATATTGATTTGGTGCTGGCTACTTAGGTTGCCAAAGGCGTTCAGCAAAGCACCAATATACCCATTACTAGGCATTTCTAGGTGCTGCAGCATGCACACCTTGCCAAAGCTCTCTGGCATACTGATCAAGCTGTAAAAATGTTACATGTTGATCTGCTGCAGGCTGCTCAGGATGCCAAAAAAGCCTTGGCAAACTCGCTAAACTAATGCAAAATGATTGCTGCAAACTGTCAACTTGCAAAAGCTGTCGGGCAAAATCTTCAAGTTGTATCAACATGACATATACATCTGCTATAGGCTGCTCAGACTGCCGAAGCTGTCTGGCAGCCACGATATGAATATACACCCTTTTTATATTTCACTCGCCGCAAGATGCTTAATTTGCCAAAGCTGTCTGGCAAACTCTGTAAGCCCTTGCAGTCGAGCATTTTAACTTCCTGCAGGCTACTTAAGTTGCCGAAGCTGGCTGCCAAACTCATCAAAGAGTCGCAGCACGACATGTCGATATGCCGCAAACTGCTCAATCTGCAAAAGCTCTCCAGCAGCATTTCTAGCCTCTCGCATCCCCGCATTACACTCTGCAGACTGCCCACATCGCCAAACCTTTCTAGCAAGCTGACCAAGCAACCCGAAAGGTCAACGTGTTGCAGGCTGTCCAAGCTACAGATGCTGTCGGGCAATCTGAGCCAAGGAAAGGAATCTGACATGTCTAGCGGTTGCAGGCTAATCTGGCAGCACAAATGAGCATACGCGGGTCAGCTCATCTGGATGATTCTGCACATGCATGCAGAGTCCAATTTCTTTACTTGCCGATCAGCAGATCAGTAAGCGGTGATGAGAATGAATCCTCGGCACTTGCAAGTTACTTGTTGACTTTTGTCCTTGCTGGGACCATTACATCGAATAGGTGCCGATATTTCAACGTGTCACTTTAGTGGGTTTCATTTATGATACGGACCTTCCGTAGAAGCGAACATTGACATAGCTAGTACAACTAGTCTCGAGCTTGCAGATCGTGACTGAGTACACTCCGGATCCGGCATCAGCCTGAGTGTTACTTTGCACAAGATTCCACGTGGCGATGTGCACGCAACATTGCGCATGCGTGCACGTAATCTAAACGCTGCTGCGATCAGCAACGCTACTTACAGGTCGTCTAGAAAGATTGCATGTTTATGATCACATCATTGATCACAATTCAAAGCTTCTATTCGTCAATCGTCAGGAAATACTCTGTTAGAGCAATAATAACAGCTGGGTCGGTTTTTACGATCTTGACCAACCGAAGCCCTATTCCTTAGGCGTGTATATACCATTGTAACTTCAAACAGCGTTAGGGTTCCGGTCAGTCAAGGTTTCAAAACATGTGGTCTGAACGTGAAGTGTCATAGTAATATCAATGTCACTTGTCAGATTTTCATACCGCAATTGCAACACGGTCTTCCAGAAGCATTACAAGGCTAATGTTCTCAGTCTAATTGAACATTGAAAACGCCAAGGTCCATTCTTGCCCTCACACCACGGTGGTGAAGGCGTGTCATATATATGGTGTTATATATATGTGCTCGCAATAATACTAACGATGTCAGAGACACATACACGACTCATTGGTATGTACTAATGTGTACAACATGCCGCTTGTACACATGTATCGGGGTCTGTGGCATGTCCAAGTTGATCGATCACAACAGCTAGCATGCTCGATTCGCTGGCTCTATATAGGGGAGCCCTTATCTACCGTCTCGATTTCCATGCATATATGCATATATAGATTCTAGCCTTCGACAAAACATTGATGTCGTTAACACAGTATACCGGGCCCGATGTCAACTGAAAATGAACTCTTCGAAGTCACACTGAAGTTACATCAATGCATTGTCATTACGGGCGAAATCACACAGCTGCTTTCTCAAATATTCATCACTAACAGGCTAGTAGAGTCCGTTCTTTGACTGATTAATATCTGATGTAGTGATCACTTTGAATGTCCACTCCAAGTAACATTTTGCACCATTCTCACCTGTTAGTAAGTTCAACTTGGTCCAAGTTGGTCTTTGACGCTTTGACGGTGTTGCTTTCATTATGTAGCGATATCGTATCCTGATGCTTCAGACTCGGGGTAAAGCGCCCTAAATCATTGTGTAAAGCGCCCTAAACTACTGTAATCGCTCTGGCAAGCTTAAGCGCAGACGTCAGACGCGTACACCACCGCGGAGACATGGCAATTTGCGACGAGCCCCGGGTGAAATCATAATCCGGACAACGAAAGTCTGTGAGGGAATACAAATGAGTCACGAGTCAGTCAGTACTGGACTAGTCTGTCTGAGCTGGAATTGATGAACTGGCTGTGATAGGCTGCAACCCTAAGCTCGATGGGAAAGTAACGTCGTCTGAACGAGGAGTTGCGCGACTTTCCGAAGGAAAGGGTGTAGATCTTGATCACTGCAGAAATGCAAGCATTGTACCACTTGCATTCATTTGGCATCAATCTTCGGATCAGCATTTTAGTTACCTCAGCAGATCACACTAAAATCAAATTCTCAGGAGCGACTTGATGAAACCAATTACTCTTCATCGGCCCCATTCTGCTCGGTCGAATGCTGAATATGTGCTCGAGCATGCACGTATGCTAAGAAGTACGTGGAAGAGAAAGAGAGAGAGAGAGAGAGAGAGAGAGAGAGAGAGAGAGAGAGAGAGAGAGAGAGAGAGAGAGAGAGAGAG
>JAULKR010087874.1:538-10774 GCA_032356305.1 Prasiola linearis | reverse complement strand
TGCCGGATCTCGGGCGCGAACAGGATCAGCACCGCCAGCACGAACACGTCGCCGACGGCGCCGAAGATGGCCGAGAGTGTCGTCAGGCCGACGGCGCGGACGACCACATTGATGAAGTAGAGGCCGAGCAGCGCCAGCGCCACCTGCACCGCGATGGTGCCGCGGATCAGGCGGTAGAGCTGGTAGACGAGAAATGCCGTCACCGCCACGTCCACGGCGTCCAGCCAGCCGAACGGGACGAAGCCGATGCGGATCTGAGCCAGGACCGGATCGAGCAGGAGCGCGAGGTCGGTCACGCGTTCCGCCCGGCTGCCGTCGGCTCCACCCGACGTTGGGACTCGGCCGCTTCGATGAGCCGGAGCAAATCGACCGTCGCCGCTACGTCGTGAACGCGAAGGAACGCCGCGCCGCGCAGCGCGGCGAGCGCCGCCAGGCCGAGCGATCCGTACAACCGCTCGCCGACGGCGCGCGGCGCCTCAGCGCTCCCCAGCACCACGCCGATGGTGCTTTTGCGCGACACGCCGACCAGCACCGGGCAGCCGAGCCGCTCGGCCAGAACATCGGTCTCCGACACGAGCCGCAGGTTCTCCGCTGGCGTCTTGCCGAATCCAAAGCCCGCGTCCACGATCACACTGTCGACGCCCGCCTCGCGCGCCGCCCGCACCGACGTTTCGAGCGAGCGAACGACGCGGTCCACGATGTCGCCATCGGCGTCGCCCGAGTGCGCAGTGCTCGAACGTTCTGTGTGAGTGTGAGCGCCGATCCGACCCTCGGCGTGCATCACGATCAGCGGCGCACCGGTATCCGCCGCGGCGCACGCGGTCCCGACACCCTCGCGCAATCCGCTGACATCGTTCACGAGGTGCGCGCCCGCGGCGAGCGCCGCCCGAGCCACGGCGCCGCGGCGCGTGTCGATGGAGATCAGCACGTCGGGAACGGCGCGTGCGATGGCCTCGACGGCCGGCACCACGCGCCGCAGCTCTTCGTCCAGCGTCACCGGCGCGGCGCCCTCGCCGTACGTCGAACCTTTCGGACGTGTCGATTCGCCGCCGACGTCCACGATCTCGGCGCCGTTGGCGAACATCTCTGCGGCGCGGCGCGCGGCGTCCACTGGGCCGGCGAGCGCGCCGCCGTCGGAGAACGAGTCCGGCGTCACATTGAGCACGCCCATCACGCAGGGTCGGCCGGGGCGAAGCTCGAGCATGCGCCCGCGGCAGTCGAGGAGACGAGCGGGCAATGGGGTGAGGCGCGAATGGGGCATGGAAAATAGCACGCCATGGGGTGGACCTGACGCCCGGCGCGCGCGTACCCTCTTCACCCAGGCTACACACCTAGTCTCCGCCACGGTCACCCGACTCCCCGACGCTCCCGCTCGTTTGATTCCCCCGGACTCATGCATGTCCCCCGCAGCCAGCGAATGCTGGACCAGTATCTCCAGGAGATCGGGCAGATCCCGCTCCTCACCGCGGACGACGAGGTGCGCCTCACCGTCCGCATCAAAGAGGGCGACGCCCACGCACTGCACGAGATGACGCGCGCGAACCTCCGGTTCGTGGTCTCGGTCGCTAAGAAGTATCAGGGGCAGGGTTTGAGCCTCGCCGACCTCATCAACGAGGGCAACTACGGCCTCATCAAGGCCGCGCAGCGGTTCGACGAGACGCGCGGCTTCAAGTTCATCTCGTACGCGGTGTGGTGGATTCGGCAGGCCATCCTGCAGGCGCTCGCCGAGCAAGCGCGGACCGTTCGGCTACCGCTCAACCGCATCGGCACCATCTCCAAAATCCGCAAGGCGACGGCGCGGCTCGCGCAGACGCACGAGCGCCCGCCGAGCGTGGAAGAACTCGCGGCTGAGCTGGACGTGTCGCCGGACAAAATCCGCGACGCGCTCCACCACGCCGCGCAGTCGGTCTCGATGGACGCGCCGTTCGCCGAGGGCGAAGACAACACGCTACTCGACGTGCTCGCCGACGAAGGAGGTCGGGACCCGGACGTGGGCCTGCTGGACGAGAGTCTGGTCGCCGACATCGAGCGGGCGCTGTCGTCGCTCACGCCGCGCGAGGCGGAGGTGACGCGGCTCTACTTCGGCATCGGGCGCGAGCAGCCGATGACGCTCGAGGAGATCGGCCAGGAATACAGCCTGACCCGAGAGCGCGTCCGGCAGATCAAGGAAAAGGCGCTCCGCAAGCTGCGCCAGACCGGCCGTCGGCAGGCACTGCGGATGCACGCCAGCGCGTGAGCGGCCGGGTCAGTTGGTAAGCCTACGACCTGGCGCCCTCATGGTTAGGACGCCATCGGGCGTATCCCCGTCCGCTGGATAGCGGCTTCTGTCAGGATTGCGTCGGCGAGAGCTCGGGCGTGGCGTCGGGGCGGGCGTCTCCGTCGCCCGAGAAGCCGGCGGGGGCGTCTGGAGGCGCGGCGCTGCGAGCGGCAGCGTCGTCCAGCACGGCCTGCAGGTCGGCGCGGCGGACGGGTTTGGTGAGGTAATCGTCCATGCCGGCGGCGCGTGCGACTTCCTGGTCCTCGGCCATTGCGTTGGCGGACATCCCGACGATGTAAGGCTGCGCGCGTCCGAGCCGGACGCCGTCGGCGCGGATCTGGCGCGTGGCATCGAGGCCGTCGAGCACTGGCATCTGCACGTCCATCAGCACGAGGTCGTACGGCTGGCCGACGGTGATCGCAGCCGCTACGGCGTCCACGGCCTCGGCGCCGTCGGCGACGACGTCGGTGCGGTAGCCGAGGCGGTCCAGCGTGCGGACGGCCACTTTCTGGTTGACCACGTTGTCTTCGGCGAGCAAGACGCGGAGCGTTGCGCGAGGTGCGGGCACGGTAGTGGGTTCGGGATCAGTGGTGGTGTCGGGCGAGAGGGCGCGGCGGAGCGCGCGGCCGAGCGCGTCCTGCTTGGTCGGCTTGGTGAGCCACGTCGCTCCGCCGTCGGGCACCGGCGGGCGGGTGCCGAGCGCGCCCAGCATGACGAGCGGCGGCAGCGTCGCGCCATGCGCCGCGTGGAGCGCGCGCGCCGTCTCGGCGCCGTCGAGGCCCGGCATGTGCCTGTCCAGCACGATCACGTCGAAGCGTTGGTCGCGCGCCGCGTCGAGCGCGGCCTGTCCGCCGGCGGCGAGCGTGACCGTCGCGCCCAAGCGCTCGAGTTGGAGCGCGAGCATCCGGCGGCCGACGTCGGTATCGTCCACGGCCAGTACCGCGACGCCGTCCAGGCGCTCGGTTTCGTGTGCGGTCTCGGGCGTGGCCTCGGCGGGCGCGACACGCGCCGTGAACGTAAACGAGGAGCCGTGGCCTTCGGCGGGTGCCGGCGTGCTGGTGAGCGTCAGGTCGCCGCCCATCGCTTCCGTCAGGCGTCTGGAGATGGCGAGCCCGAGGCCGGTGCCGCCGTACTTGCGCGTCGTGGACGCGTCGGCCTGCGTGAACGCCTCGAACAGCGCCGCCTGCTTGCCCGCCGGGATGCCGACGCCCGTGTCGCGCACGTCGAAGCGGAGCAGGTCCCCTTCGTAGCCGACGGCGACTGTGATGTGGCCTTCGGACGTGAACTTGGCGGCGTTGGAGAGCAGGTTGACCAGCACCTGCCGAATGCGCGCCATGTCTCCCGTTACGGCCGCCGGCACGTCGGGCGCAAGGTGGTAGACGAGGTCCACGCCCGCGGCAGCGGTCTTGGTCGCCACCAGATCGATGGCGTCCTCCACGACCGCGTGCGGCGCGAACGTGTGCTCTTCGAGTTCGATGTGCCCGGCCTCGATCTTGGAAAAGTCCAGGATGTCGTTGATGAGCGTCAGCAGCGCGTCGCCGGACGAGTGGATGACGCTGAGGTAGTCGCGCTGCTCGTCCGTGAGCGACGTGTCCAGCAGCAGGCCCGTCATGCCGATCACGCCGTTCATGGGTGTGCGGATCTCGTGGCTCATGGTGGCGAGGAACTCCGACTTGGCGCGGGCCGCGTCCAGGGCGTCCTCGCGCGCGAGTGCCAGTTGCTCATTCGTCTCCTCCACGCGCTCTTTTTCCTCGAGGAGCCGTTCACGCTGGTGCGCGATCTCGGCCGTCCGTTCGTGAACAGCGGCCTCGAGGGCATCGTGGCGACGGCGTGCAGAGCGCATCGCGAGACGTAGCCCGAGCAGGATCAGCGCCATCAGACCGAGGGTGAATCCGAGAAGCGCCCACCACCGTGCCCACCATGGCGTGAGGATCTCGAAAGAGACGCTGGACGAGGCCTCCGAGAGAAGTCCCGCTGCCGTTCGCGCCTCCACCTCGAAAACGTACCGGCCCGGCGACAGGTCCGGGTAGGTCGCGCCGTGGTCTGCGGTCCACGGGCTCCACTTCGCCTCCACGAGCCCGCTCTCCGCCTGGAGGCGGAAGCGGTAGCGGAGGCCGTCCGGCGATGCGAAGTCGATCGCACCGAAGGTGAATGCGATCTGGTTGTGGTTGTGCGGGAGCGACAGGTCTACTGGAAGTCCGCCCGCCGTCATCCCCCTGGCGAAGCGCGTCCAGCCGTCGTCGTCCGTGTTGACGGCGGTGATGGCGACGCGCGGCGAGATCCGCCGCGCCGCGGACGGGTTGTGCCGCACGAGGCCGCTCGGCGTACCGACCCAGAGCATTCCGTCGGCGTCGCGGTGGAGAGCGTTGAAGTTGGTCTCGATGGGCGAGAAGCCTTCGTCCGCTCCATACCGGACGGCGTCGATGGGCTGACCGGCGCGGAGGTCCTCGGCGCGGAAGCGGCCCAGCCCGCGGTTCGTGCCCAGCCAGAACGTGCCGTCGGGTGCCTGGGTGAACGAGAAGATGAGGGCTCCGCGCAGCGGCCCACCGAGTTCGTAGCGCGTCGGCGCCGGCGGGCCGTCGGACGCGTAGCGAATCACGGCGCCGTCCGGCGTCGCCGCCCAGACGCTGCCGTCGGAGGCGATGTGGAGAGCGTACACCCCTTCGCCGTCTCGGCCGGTCGAGACCGGGGTCAGCGTCCCGCCGCGGATCACGACCAGCCCGCGGTCTGTCCCGATCCAGGTCCAGCCACGACTGTCCGTCACGATGTCGTTGCTGATGTTCGACGGCAGGCCGTCGGCCTCGTTGTAGCGCTGGACGACCCGGTCGCGGGCGTCGAGGACCATCACGCCTCCTCTTCCGGCGAGCCAGAAGCGGCCGTCAGGAGCCTCGTGAATGGCGAAGAGAAGGCCGATGTCGGGTCGTCCGCTCCCGATATCTCGGGTGGAGCCGTCGGGCGAGTGGCGGAAGAGTCCTGAATCCCCTGTCCCGATCCACAGTCTTCCGGCGGAGTCCGTCGTGAGGGCGAACACGCCGGACTCAACGAGGCGCGCCGGGATCGGGGCAGGCACGAACCGGTCGCCGCGGCGGACGTGCAGGCCCGTGCCGGTGCCGACCCAGAGTTCGCGCCCGACCGAGGCGACGCTCCACGTGGCGGGGTCGGAAAGCCCTTCGGGCGTCCGGTACAGCACGAACCCGTCGTTCCGAAACGAGACCACGCCTCGGGCCTCGAACGCCATCCAGAGCGCACCGTAGCGGTCCACCAGCAGATCCGTCGAAGCGACGTCTTGAAATCCGTTCGATGTGCCGTACCCGGCGAGCGTTTCCAGCGTGGTAGGGTTGAGTTGGTAGACCCGGCCGCTCGTGGTCGTCATCCAGACGGAGCCCGCGGCGCCCACCGTGATCTGGTCCGGCGATGCGTCGCCGATGCCGAACCGCCGAGCCCGCTGGGTCTGGCTGGCGACGCGGATCACGGAGGTCGAGGTGATGACGAAGGCCGTGCCGTCGGGGCCGACGGCGACTCTGCGGAGCGTGCCGACCTCTCCCAGCGGGACCTTCTCGAACCGTCCGTTTCGATGGCGGGCGAGTCCACCGGGGGTGATCGCCCAGAGGCTTCCACCGCCCGCCGCGATGGAGAGCACGGAGTCCGACGGCAGGCCGTCGGCGCGCCCGACGCGGCGCGTCCGCTCCCGCGTGAACGTGACCAGCATGGACGACGCCGTCCGCGCCCACACCGCGCCTGCGCCGACGGCGAGGTCGTGGAGAAGCAAGGGGGCACCGTCCAGCGACCCGCCTCCGACGTACTCGAACCGGCCTCGGATGAAGCGGGACGCCCCGCCCTCGCCGCCGACCCAGACGTGTCCGTCCGGCCCTTCCGCTACCGTGGTGATGTTGTTGAACGGCAGGCCGTCCGCGACGGTGTACGGTGCGAAAGTCTTGCCGTCGAATCGGGCGACGCCCGCCGTCGTCGCCGCCCACAGTGCGCCGTCTCGCGCCTCGTGCAGTCCCCGGATTTCCACCACGGGGAGGCCGTCGTCGAGGTCGTACTGCCGTAGCGAGACCGTCTGCGCAGAGACGGCGGCGGTCGCGCCCACGAGGGCAGCGGCGAGCAGGGCGAGGCGGAGGCGCACGGGCGAGAGGAGATGCCGCGGGGGTATCGGCAGTGGCAGCGGCGCGCTAAACCGGTTCCTGCGTACGAAGTCGCGCTGTCGGTGCGTCCGGGATCGGTGCGCGGCGGCGGCGCGTTCACCCTTTTCCCATCCGACTCCACGCTCATGTATCGTATCGCTCTTCTGGCCGCCATCTTCCTCGTCCCTGCCACCGCCTGTGCGCAGGGGATGGAGAACATGGGGGAGGCCGCTGATGCCACGGCTACGGCTGACGCCATCGTGCTGACCCGTGCCACCACCGAACGTACGGCAACGGAGGATATACTGGTAACTCCCTATCCGCTGCAAGTCGCTTACCAGGGAACTGACGGCGTTCAAAAGAAGCTGGCCGTTACCTCCGTACCCGAACCGCTTGCGTTGGATAAACCTTGGGGCTTGTCCTACCCGCGGCTGCCCCGGGACACCCACCACCTTACCCTCCCCCAGCTTACGTCGTGGAGTACCGCAGAGGACTCCACGCTGCGCTACTTCTCCGGGACGGGCACCTACTCAACTAACTTCGACGTCCCGGAACAATTGATCGGCCCCGGGCATTCCCTGGAGCTGGACCTGGGGAGCGTACACGTTATTGCCGAAGTAATCGTCAACGAAAAGGCTGTAGCGGTACTGTGGAAACACCCCTTCCGCATCAACCTGGACGGATATCTCCAGGCCGGAGAAAATTCCCTGCGGGTGAACGTTACCAACCTCTGGCCGAATCGCCTGATCGGGGACGCGAGCCTGCCGCAGGATTATTCCCTGAAGAATAATCTTATTGCGGAATGGCCCGAATGGCTCACTTCCTCTGCCCCTCGCCCGTCCGGCCGAACCACCTTCCCTTCCTACCGCCATTGGCAGGAGGATTCCGAACTCAGGCCCTCCGGGTTGCTGGGTCCGGTTCAGCTTACCGTTTACCGGCGTGTTGTGTTGGATTGAGTAATCTACCTGTTGCTTAGCGCGCCCGTCGCAAGATCATACTTGCGGGGTATTTCCGCTAAGTCTCCCGGAAATTAAAATCTTTCACGGGTTTACCCTACACTGTCCCGCTGAATTAACTCAGTCCCTGCTTACAGTGTATGATTTGGGCGCGGTCGCAGGTGCAGGGGATGGACATAGGAGCGAAGCCGGTACACCGTCGTTGGAGGGCACCGGATAAGGGCAGTCGATGCCGGTATAGCCCGGGACTGGCATAAGAGAGCAATGAAGGGCCGCAACCACCCGGGTGAGTATACGGGGCTTCGACGTAAGCCAACTAAGAACCAGTAGATAAAATTGGCCATCTGTGCCTGGGATACGGCTACCCGCACGTATCTGCGCTCCCGGTTACCGATAAAAAGTAGGTGTCACTTCTGTATCTCAGACGCTCAAACCCAATCAGAGCCCGCTCAGAACAGTATTACAAGTAGGGCAATCGCAAAGTCGCTCGTCGGCCGAGGCAAAGGAGGAACGACTATGGTTCGTCCGCCGAGTGGCTGCCCCTGTGATCCGCACGTACCCCTTTCTCGGCGGACGAGTCGATCGCTGCGCTTTCGCCTCGGCCGGCGAGAAAAGTGCATAAGCTCCCGAACTTACGATTCCCCCGATATAACAGAAGTTAGACAAGGGTAAAATGAAATCTCATGCGTAACTTCCATGCCCATGTAAGAAATGCCCCATGCGACTGCTCCTCCCCCTTCTTTTTTTTATGGTTTCCGCTCCGCTCTGCGCCAGCTCGGTGTTAGCTTCCTCCTATGGCTTCGACTCCGACGACGCCACCGAAGCCCTTCGATCCGCCGTTACTTCTGACTTTGATACCATCTACGTCGATCTTCAGGAAAGCGACTGGGTCGTTGGGTCGCTACACTTTTTCGGCGTTAGCGACAAAACCATCATTTTCGAGCCCGGCGTAGTGGTCCGCGCGAAACCCGGAGCCTTTGCCGCCCCCAATGCGTGCCTTTTCCGGTTCTTCGACTCGGAAAACCTGAACCTCATCGGCTACGGCGCCGAGCTGCGGATGAACCGCGAGGAGTACGCTGCCCTTAACGACTCCGAGTACCGCCACGCCCTGAGCTTGTGGAGTTGCCGCAACATCAACATTTCCGGTCTGACCCTGGCGGAAAGCGGCGGCGACGGCATCTACATCGGTGGCGAAACGAGCCCGGGCATCGATGCTCCCTGCCGCGACATCCGAATCGATAACGTGGACTGCGTGCGCAACTACCGCCAGGGAATGAGCGTGGCGAACGTTGTGGGCCTGAACGTACGCAACAGTCGCTTCCGGGAAACGGAAGGAACCCTTCCCGAAGCCGGCGTCGACCTCGAACCCTACCAAACCGACCAGTCGCTCAAGGAGGTAACTTTCACCGAATGTTCGTTTACCCGGAACGGCTGGGCGGGCATCGCCGTAGCCTTAGAGTACCTGGATGGTAGCAGCGCCGACGTAGATATCCGCTTTGTCGATTGCTACCTGAGCGAAAACCGACGGCCGGAAAATACCTATGGATTCACGGAAATCTTTGTCTCGGCCAACGGGGATAGCCCGGTCGGTGGTGAGGTTTTGTTCGAGCGGACACTGGTCGACGGCAGCGATTGGACGGCTTTCTACGGGCGAACCGCCGCGGGTTCCTTCGCGACGACCTTTCGCGACTGTGTGTTCAACGACGTCAGTCGCGAGCAGATCGACTTTAACAACCCCATTTGGCTGGAGCTGGCTCCACAATCTACGCAGCCGACTAACAGCAACGGTCCGTTCACCTTCGAGAACCTGACCTTGAGCTACCGGACAAACTTTCCCGCCCTCCGCGCTTTCGACCTGGATACGGTGAACGACTTGAGCCTGACCTGGCACCGGTTCTCCCCGCAGGATGAAGCTACCAATTGGGGCTCAGCGGACCTTGGCAGCCAAGTCGTGCTGAGCGGTTCGCACGACTTGGCCCCGGAACCCTCCGTAGTAGCCTTTACAACCGATACCCTCACCGCCTCGGAATGTGACGGTAACCCGGTAATCGTTACGACCAGCACGGCGGCGCGTGATTATACCCGGCCGATCCTCCGGGAATGGGGCGGTGAGGCAACCAGCGGTAACGATTACGATTTTCTTCCGCCGGGGTCCGTACTACCGAAAGGAGCTACTACCCGGATGGATACCGTTTTTGCCCGGGCGGATGGGGTGCGGGAACCGAACGAAACGGTTCAACTTGCTTTGCGCGCCAGCCCTTTCACGTCCGGCGGCCCTGATGGCGGACGGACGTTTTTCTTGGCGGACTGCCCCTCCGCGGAGCCTTCGGCCGCTGCCCCCTACCCTTTCGGACCGATTTTCCCCCGGGCGCTTTACTCCCTGGAAGAAGACTTCGGAGCTGCCGCGGCTAGTGGCTGGACGGTCGGCCACACTTACGCTTCCGCCCCTGTTTCTCCCACCTATTTCAGCACCTGCGACAGCGCCCAACTCCACGTGATGGCACGCCTGAGCGCCGTTGACAGCCTGGACGAACGCTGGCCACGCGAGACCTTCGTGACCCGTTTGGAGATTGAGCAACAGGCCGCCAATGAGAATTTGGCCTGGTGGAACCTGCCGGAAGCGTTGCGGTACTGGGTGGATAATGAGATGGACATTGTTCGGCGCTACACTGCGGCTACGCGGGCCCACGACCCCAAACGGCGGCCCAATTATATGTACCTGCCCGGGGACTACCTCGCGGAAAATATCGAACCCTACGTGCCGTTCCTGGATATTTTGCCCGCGAGTTGCTACGTAAAGTCCCAGGAGACGCCCCACGCTTACGTGCGCTGGAGTATCGAACGGACGCGGGCGGCCATTGCCCGGGCGGGTTACCCGGAAGGGGAGAACTACCTG
>JAULKR010087763.1:0-10775 GCA_032356305.1 Prasiola linearis | reverse complement strand
CGTAGGATCTGCGATCCCGAGCCGTAGCTCCCTCTGCACGGTAAGTCGGAGGGTCCCCATCAATTTGTTGGACTTTCACGGCGAACCCATTCACCTCCGCAATGGAGGAACGTCCGGGCCCGTCCGCCGCGCAAGCAGACAGTATGCATGCTGCCGCCAGGATTAAAATCGTTCTAGGCATCACGCCCTCCAAAGTTGCGCTTCATCGCTTCTTCCACATTCTCACGGCTATTGAAAGCCGATATGCGAAAGTAGCCTTCACCCGCCGCGCCGAAGCCTGAACCGGGTGTGCCCACAATGTTGCAGGCATTCAGCAGCTTATCGAAAAAGTCCCAGCTAGTAAGTCCGTCAGGCGTCTTCACCCACACATAGGGCGCATTCACCCCACCGTAGACCTGAATGCCCGCAGCCGTCAGCTGTTCACGAATAATTCTGGCATTCTCCAGATAAAAGCTGACTAATTCCTTAGCTTGCTGCTGACCTGCCTCAGAATAAACAGCTTCAGCGGCCCGCTGCACCACATAGGATACACCATTGAATTTGGTTGACTGACGACGATTCCACAACCCCCAAATCTCTACATCCGAGCCATCTTTTGCCTTACCCTTCAATGACTTTGGCACCACCGTTAGTGCGCAGCGCGTACCCGTAAAGCCAGCATTTTTAGAAAAAGAGCGAAACTCAATCGCACAGTCCCGCGCGCCTTCGATTTCATAAATCGAATGTGGAATCGAATCATCGGTAATAAAAGACTCATAGGCAGCGTCAAACAAAATGATCGAGCCATTTGCTTTGGCATAGTCCACCCAGGCCTTGAGCTGATCCTTAGTCATGGTTGCGCCGGTTGGATTATTTGGCGAACAAATAAAAATAATTTTTGTTTTCTTCGATATTTTCTTTGATATTTTTGCAATATTTAATTGAAAATTTTTCTTAAGTGGAACTTCTTTAATGCTTATCTGATTAAGGCTTGCCGACTGTGCGTACATTGGAAATGTTGGTGGGCAGATAATAATTTCATCTTGTTTAGCTTCACAAAAAGTGCGGATTAAAATATCTATTGCCTCATCCGCGCCACGTGAAACGAGCAAATTACGTGTTGATATATCGTATAAACTGGCAATATTTTTAACCATCTTATCGGGTTGTTGCGCTATATAACGGTTCAGTCCATCTGCCCCAACATATGGCTCATAAGGAATTTCATTTGCATCAAGATAAACCATGCCTTCATCTTCTTGATACATTGAGCGTGCTGATTTATACTCTTGCATATCAAGCAAAGATTTTCTTACTTTTTCTAAAATACGTTGTGCTGACATTTCTATTCCCTAATCTCTTGTAAAATTTTACTGGTGGTTTCTATGTTTCTGGTAACCAGAAAATCATATTTATCGTTATTAAATTCAAAAGTAATACTATCATAATGATTTCCATCAAAGTCTGTTGCAATACAGCCAGATTTTTTTACAATCGGTATTAACGCACCAATATCATGTAATGATAGACTGGCTTCTATTGCAACGTCTACTTTACCCTCGATAACATCCAAAAATGATTTAGCATTTCTAAATTCTATTATTTTATTATTATCTTTGAGAAACTGAGTAATTTTCTTTTCATACTTATTTCCTTTAAACATTATATCTGGTGCTGTAGAAGCAATAATCATATTTTCCAATGGAACAGATTCGTTCCCAGTTTTATCTCCATCAATCCAAATTTCATTAGACAATGGATCGCTTGCCGCACCAAATAATGGCTGCTTATTTTCAAACAAAGCTATTAGAACAACAAAACACCCATCCTGCTTTGCCAAAAATTGTTTTGTTCCATCAAGGGGGTCTAAAACCCAGACATAGTCTGCGTCTAAATTCTCTCCGCCAAACTCTTCGCCCCAAATACCATGTTCAGGGTAATGTTTATTAATCAACGCGCGCAAAGCCTTCTCTGCCTCACGATCAGCAAGGCTAGCAGGGCTTTTATCCCCTTTGGTTTGAATATCAATATCTTTTCCAGCGCAATATTCTGCATAGTATTTCTTTAAAACCTCATTGGCCTTGGGGATTAAAATATCCTGCGTAAAATTTTTAATAGGCATTACTTGATATCTTTCATGCGTATTGCAACGGCATTTGCGTGGGCATCTAATCCCTCTAAATTTGCCAATGTTTGTATGGTATCAGAAAGATTTTTTAAACCCTTTGTATTTAATGTTTGAAAAGTGACTGTTTTTTGAAAAGCTTCGACGTTTAAACCAGAATAATTTTTTGCGTATCCATTTGTTGGTAAAACATGATTTGTACCGCTGCAGTAATCCCCAGCGGATTCTGGAGTCCATACACCTACAAACACCGACCCAGCATTTTTGATTTGATTGAGCAAACTATCATCGGCATCAAATGATAAAATCAAATGTTCTGGAGAATATTGGTTTGACACTTCAATTGCAGTGTCTAAATCTTCAACCGTTACAATTATAGAATTTTGAATTGATTGTGCGGCAATTTCTTTACGTGCCAGATTTTTTAGTTGTTTATCAATTTCAGCCTGAACGGCTATTTTTATATTATCTTTTGTAGTAATAAGAAAAACCTGTGACATCACATCGTGCTCCGCTTGAGAAAGCAAATCAGCCGCAACATAGGCAGCATTAGAATTTTCATTCGCGATAACACAAACCTCTGAAGGTCCCGCAGGCATGTCTAAAGCTGCGCCATTTGCATCCATTGAGACTATTTTCTTAGCCGCGGTAACATAAGCATTTCCAGGGCCAAAAATTTTATCAACTTTTGGAACAGTTTCAGTACCATAAGCCATAGCCGCGATTGCTTGCGCGCCACCAATTTTATAAATTTCTGTAATTCCGCATAGAGTTGCTGCATATATTAGATGTGAATCTATTAAGCTGTCTTTATTGCAAGGTGTACATAATATGCGTTTCTTGCATCCCGCGATTTGTGACGGTATTCCATTCATTAATGCAGTTGAAACCAGCGGAGCCGTTCCTCCAGGTACATATAGTCCAACATTCTCTATGGCAATCACGCGTCGGCCACACATTGCGCCATCAATGGTTTCTATTTCATAGGGTTCATATCCCTGTGCTTCATGAAATTTTTTTATTGTGGCATACGCCGTATCAATAGCTTTTTTATTTTCTAATGACAGGCTCTTTATCGCCAATTTAATTTCTTCATCACTGACTTTAAAATTGTTCAAATCACATTGATCAAATTGTCGGGTGAAATCACGTACTGCATCATCACCATTATTGCGTACCGCATTAATAATTTCCTGTGCGGCGCGCTCAACGACTCCATCATTTTGACTGCTGGGGCGTTGTAGAATTTCACGCTGTTTATCAGAGGTTAAATTTTTCCAAATAAAGCTTTTCATTATTATTTAGCCCAGCATTTTTTCTATTGGAAGAACAAGAACCGAAGTTGCTCCTTTTGACTGCAATTCTTCCATTGTATTCCAGAAGACGCCTTCATTACACACAGCATGTATGGCAACCAAATCCTCTCGTCCTTGAATATCTAAAATTGTTGGGCTTTCGGCTCCTGGAAGAACATTTTTAATTTCATCAATCGCATTTTTAGGCGCGTGTAACATAATATATTTACTCGCCCGCGCTTCATTCACACCTTTAATGCGGGTCATAAGACGATTAAGAATTTCACGCTTTTCAGCGCTAGTATTTGCCCCCTCTATAAGCACGGCTTGGCTTTCCATCATAACCTCAACTTCTTCCAAACCATTTGTGGCCAATGTTCCACCAGTAGAAACCAAATCACAAATTGCAGTTGCCATGTTGATACGCGGGGCAATCTCTACAGAGCCAGACATTTCTATTATTTTCGCGCTCACGCTTTTTTTATCAAGATAATCCTTTAGGACGCCAGGATAAGATGTCGCAATAGATTTTTTATCAAGTGTATTAATGTCATTATAATCAAAACCAAAAGGTGTCGCGATTGAAAGTCGACATTTACCAAACCCTAATTCAAATATTTGTTTAATTGCTTTGATATCATCATCATTACGGGTCAACTGTTCTTCAATTAATACATTCTGCCCAACGATACCAATGTCACATGTGTTAGAAGACACAAAAGCAGGAATATCATCATCACGTACGAAATAGACATCAAGTGGAAAATCTTGAGCCCGGCAAAAAAGTTGATCTTTGCTTTTTAAAAGTTTGATACCGCACTTATTCAATAAATCCATAGAATCTTCTAGTAAGCGTCCCGATTTTTGAATGGCAATTCTTAAACGCTCTTCTTCATTTTTTTTCATTTTTCTTTACTCTAATTTTTTGTTTTCGTTGATTTTATTCTGTCATAAATCATTTTATAACCACTATTTTCTTCATTGAGACAGCGCGCCACACGGGTCACAGTTGTAACACTCGCCCCTGTTTTCTCTGCAATTGCCCGATAAGGCAACCCCTCAGTTAATTTTTCGACAATAAGCCATCGATCTGCCATTGCCTCTAATTCGGATGGTGTGCATAAATTATCTAGGAAACGCTCTGTTTCTGATACGCTTTTTAAAGCCAAAAAAGCCTTATAAATAGCCAATTTCCGATCATTATTCTCTGTTGTCTTACGCTTCATACCGTTTGTTCCTTATTGTTTCACTGTTTTATTACGTTAAAACAGTGCTTGTCAATTAAATAATCAAAGAATTTGAATTTTAAGCGTGATTTGCTACAACCAGCATATGAATTATTTTGTTACTGGAACAGACACGGATGTTGGTAAAACCATCGCTTGCGCATGGCTTATGCTGCATATGAATGCCAATTATTGGAAACCAATCCAAAGCGGACTAGAACAAAAAGATATCGATGCGGTAAAAAAATATACGGCATTTTCAAGCGAACGTTTTTTTCCATCAGCGTTTGAACTGACACAACCCTTATCGCCCCATGAATCCGCAAAACGTGATAATATTGAAATATCCCTTCATGACTTTGCCTTACCTCAAAGCGATAAACCTTTAGTTATTGAAGGAGCTGGCGGACTTCTAGTGCCTATTAACAAACAATGCTTTATCTCTGATCTCATCAAGCATTTAAATGTTCCTACTATAATTGTTTGCCGCAGTGGTCTAGGAACGATTAATCATACGCTCTTAACACTAGAAGCACTCCGCGTTAACAGGATTAATATTAAAGGAATTATTATGAGTGGAGAAAAATCTCCGCATAACCGTGAAGCACTCGAAGAATATGGCCACGCTCCTATCATTGCTGAAATAGATTTTTTATCTGATATTACACCTGAGGCTTTAAAGGACATCCAACCTGAGATTGCTCTATGAATTTTGCCCCTAAAATTATTAAGACACCGCCAACCACTTGGTCTCAAAAAGATGATCAATATACATGGCATCCGTTTACGCAACACGGTTCTGAGCCACAAGCCCCTGTGATAATGCGTGGACAAGGTGCATCGCTCTTTGATGAAAATGGACGTGAAATTATTGATTGTATTTCCTCATGGTGGACTTGCACCCATGGGCATTGCCACCCCGAGCTAACCAAAGCATTAAAAGATCAAGTTGACACATTAGACCATGTAATTTTTTCTGGCTTCACACATCCGCCCGCCATTCAATTGGCAGAAACAATCATCAATAAGCTTTCAGATAGTTTGAACCGTGTTTTTTATGCCGATAGTGGGTCAATGGCCGTAGAAATTGCGCTTAAAATGGCAATACAGTTAAGCCAAAACCGCCACCAAACAAAACGTAAAACGCTGATTGCTTTTGACAAAGGGTATCATGGCGAAACTTTTGGTGCGATGGCCGTCGGGAAAAAATCAGGCTATTTCAAACCATTTGAAAATTTGATGTTTGATGTAAAATTTATGCCTTACCCCGCCACATGGGAAAATGACCCAAACCGTGTACAAAAAAATACAGATGCCTTTGAGGTATATCAAAATTATTTAGAGAGCCATGGGGATGAAATCATTGGTGTAATTGTTGAGCCCCTCATGCAAGGCGCAGGCGGCATAAGGTTATGTGATCCATCTTTTATTCGCGACATCACTAATAGTGCACAAGAAAAAGACATCACGGTAATCTTCGATGAAATAGCCGTTGGCTTTGGCCGTACAGGTACGCTTTTTGCGCATGAGCAATGCAACGTCACACCCGATATTATTTGCTTATCCAAAGGTTTAACAGGTGGCATGCTTCCATTATCGCTCGCCATCACATCGGAGAAAATCTTTCAAGAATTTTATGGCGCAGAATACGATAAAGCTTTTGCTCATAGTAATAGCTTTACTGGCAACCCGTTAGCGTGTGCATTAGCCGTTCGGGCAATTGAATTATTCGACGAAGATAATACATTCGAGAAAATAAAAAACATCGAGACGTTGCATCACAAATTTGCCAAAGAATTGCACAACATTGATACAATTCATCAAGTACGAGTAAAAGGTACAATACTCGCTTTTAATTTAAAAAATGGCGGTGGGTATAAATCTTCTGTAAGTGAAGAAATGAGGTTTTACTTTTTACGTGAGGGGTTCAATATTCGTCCCATCGGTGATGTCATTTACATTATGCCACCATATTGTATAACACCTGCACAATTACAGTCTGTATATGATGTGATTTTAAAAGGTTTAAAAAAGTTTTTATAAAACCCTAAGCGTTAATTTTGCAATAATTAATTACCCAGCTTATAAAGCGCTCACCTTCATCAAATTGTTGGCACATTTTTCGCATTTGTGCCGGATTAAGGTTTTGGTAGTCTTCCCCTGAATAGTGAGCACCGATTTTCTTCATTTTCCCAAGAAAGCTTAAGCCTGTATCATATTGCTTTTTATAGGTTTTCGTTTCAAAAACGCCAATTTCAACAGGGGCTTTGATCAGGCCAGAGTTAAAATTATTCCGTTCTAATATATCACGCCATTCGGGAAAAGATTCTCGGCTAGGCAAAACAAAATAAAGCATTCCGTTTGGATTTAATATTTTTTTCAAATCGCGCGTGGCTTTGGGTAAATTTTCAAACCATTGGAATGTCATACTACTGACAATTAAATCAAACTTACCATCTAGTTTAATATTTTCTCCATCCATTACTTGGAATTTAAGAACGTCGCTCTCTTTAAATTTTTGTTGGCATTTAGCAATCATGTTAGGAGAGATATCTGTGGAAATTATTTTAGATTTTGGATATTTATCAATTAATTGATTTGTTAAAAAGCCTGTACCACAGCCAATTTCCAAAATTTTTTTCGGTGCTGTTTCAATTTTTTGGCATAATTCTATGGCAATAAGTTTTTGAATATCTGCATATTGGTCATATTGATGTGCACCTGCGTCAAAGTTCTTAATGACTTTTCTCTTAAATTGATTCATGATTTATGCAGCCTTTGCCATTTTATAATGGGACAATGCATTTAATAGATTATGAATATCTTTTTCTTTATGTGACGCATTCACGGCGAACCTTAAACGTGATTGACCTTTTGGTACTGTTGGCTCTCGAACTGCAGTTACCCAATAACCATGACTTTTTAAATATGCTGAACACTCAAGCGTTTCACCTGAATCTCCTATAATCATCGGTACAATTTGGCTTTTACTATCGCCTATATCATAGCCCATTTTTTGTAGCCCACTTCTCAAAAGACTAGAAAGAACCTGTAAATGCTCCCGCTCCTCAACCATGGTCACGACAATGTCTAATGCCTTATCAATCCCACAAACAATAGATGGCGGTAAAGCTGTAGCATAGATAAGACCTCCACATTTATTTACTAAGTATTCTTTTATCGTTTTTGAACAAGCAACATATGCGCCGAAAATTCCAAATGCTTTACCAAAAGTGCCAATGACTAAATCAGCTTTATGCCCTAAGCCCTGACCCCGTTCGCCAAATACACCTGTTGCATGCGCTTCATCAGCAATTAAAAAAGCATTATATTTGTTCGCTAAATCTCTTAGCTCATTCATCGGGGCGATATCACCATCCATACTAAATGCTGTTTCGGTAAGAATAAATTTTGGTGCGTCATCCGCGGCATATTTTTGCAACAGTTCGCGCAAATGAGCCATATCATTATGACGAAATCTTATTTGGGTTACACCCGCTATCTGACACCCTGCGTGCATACTGGCGTGAATTAATTTATCGCTAAACACTAAAGGAGATTTTTTATGAATGTTAATATCGAATAACGCGGGTAAAACACTCACATTAGTCTGATATCCTGACACCATTATCAACGCGGCCTCTTTTTGTTTAAATGCCGCTATTTTGTCTTCAACGCGTTCGTAAATATCAAGATTGCCTGTAATAAGCCGCGATGCATTTGAGCCCGCTCCATACTCTTGAACGCCATTAGCTACAGCTTGTATTATGTCTTTATTAAATGTTAATCCAAGGTAATCATTGCCTGAAAAATTCACATATTCTTTCCCGCATACTCTGATATTTCGTACTGTTTCACGCGAAACAGCTATAAGTTGTCTTTTTAATTTATTATTTTCTTGCTTGTGCAGGAAATTTTCAAAAGCTCTTTCGATATCGGACATAACATTGTAATACTACCCTTTAATCGAACAGACAAGATATAAGGCTTAATAATATGGCAACAGAAATTCGCACTGATTGGACAACTGAAGAGGTTCTAGAAATTCTTCAATCCCCTCTTCTAGATTTGGTATACCGCGCGCAAACAATTCATCGTGAACATCATGAAGATAATACAGTTCAGCTTGCCAGTTTATTAAGTATCAAAACGGGTGCCTGCCCAGAAGATTGCAAATATTGTCCGCAAAGCGCACACCATGCAAAAAAAACAGGCATGAAAAAAGATCCATTAATGGATGTTGATAGCGTTTTAGCAAAAGCCAAAATTGCCAAAGAAGCTGGGGCATCACGTTTTTGTATGGGCGCAGCATGGCGCCACGTAAAAGACGGTGAAGAATTTGACCGTGTTTTATCAATGGTGCGCGGTGTCCGTGAAATGGATATGGAAGCATGCGTTACATTAGGCATGTTGAATGAAGATCAAGCCAATCGATTAAAAGAAGCTGGCTTGAATGCTTACAATCACAACCTTGATACATCACCAGAATTTTACACAGAAATTATCACAACACGCACCTATCAAGAACGTCTTGATACGTTAGATTGCGTTCGTAAAGCAGGCATTACAATTTGCAGTGGCGGTATTATCGGTATGGGAGAAACAGAATGGGATCGCGCGCGTATGTTACAAATCCTTGCAAATCTTGATCCACAGCCAGAGAGTGTGCCTATTAACGCCCTTGTTTCTGTGAAAGGAACGCCGATGGAAGGACTGAACCCTGTTGATCCAATTGACATGGTACGCATGATGGCTACCGCCAGAATTACGATGCCAAAAACGCGTGTGCGTTTATCTGCGGGGCGTGAAAAATTTAGTAAAGAAACACAAATTTTATGCTTTATGGCAGGGGCGAATTCTGTGTTTTACGGTGAAAAATTATTGACCACCGCTAACAACGATACCAACGCCGATAAAGAAATGATTGCCGAAATGGGTTTGCAGGTCGCTTAATAATATGACGACAGTTTTACACGGAATCAAAAATTGTGATACGATGAAGAAAGCGTTCAAGTGGCTTGATACGCATAACATCAAATATGTATTTCATGATTATAAAAAGCAGGGCATTGATGAGGATGTAATAGAAAACGCCATCAAAAACCATGGATGGGACAGTGTAATTAATCAACGCGGAACAACGTGGCGGCAATTATCTGATGATGTAAAAAAATTGATGAATGATGAGAATGCATTGGATGTGGCGCGTGATAATCCCTCAATTTTAAAACGCCCAATTTTGGTATATAAAAACCAATATACTTTGGGGTTTAAGGATAATATTTATCAAGAAATATTCTTGTAAGCCCCTATCCCTTGCGGTATCTCCCCTCATAATGGTAGAACATCGTCATGATATTAGACAAATTTCCAAGTATAGAAGAATTTTATAGCGATTATTGGGGTAAGAAACCTTTCATCGTGCGGGGTTACGTTGATTTTGAAACCATAGAAAGTTTAATCGATGGCGATACCTTAGCTGGATTAGCCTTAGAGAATGAAATAAGATCACGCATTATTACCAATAATGAACAAAGTAATGAATGGTCATGTGAGCACGGCCCATTTGATGAAACACGATTTGACAATATTGGCGATAAAAATTGGAGCTTACTGGTTCAAAACGTTGAACAATATCATAAAGATACATCATTATTATTTAAGAATTTCCATTTTTCACCGCGCTGGCTCATTGATGACATCATGGTCAGTTTTTCTGCTCCTGGTGGCAGCGTTGGCCCCCATACAGATAGTTATCATACATTTCTAGTGCAAGGGATTGGGAAACGCGCTTGGAAAATTAGCGCCGAAAAAATCAAAGATGATTCTTATGCTGAAAATTTAGAAATGAAAGTTCTTCAAAATGGATTTGACGGGGAAACATACGAAGTGACCGCAGGCGATGTTATTTACATGCCCCCATTTTTTGGGCATGAAGGTAAAACAATCGACGCTGCCATGACTTTTTCAGTTGGATTCTTAGGGCCCAAGCTGTCAGATATTTTAGGAGATTACGCCCAATATTTAGAAGCGAATGATGATTTAAATCAACGATACCTTGGAGAAAATCTTGGACATCAAAGCGCGTCGTTCATAATTAATAAGAATACACAGAGCGATATTAAAAATCTTGTTATATCCTCTATACAG
>JAULKR010087762.1:0-29823 GCA_032356305.1 Prasiola linearis | reverse complement strand
CCCGCCTGCGCTGCGGCGTCAGGTTCGCCCAGAAAGTAAAGCGTAGCGTCGAGTGCTGCAGCCGTGGCGATAGCCTCGCGCTCGCGGGCAGGACCGACAATCAACGGTGCATCACCACCGGCGCCGCGCTCCCCGCGGGTCACGCACACTACGGTGATATCGTGGGTCTCGCGCATGCGCCACACCGTGCCGCCGCATCCATCCTCCCAGTCGCCAGGGTGGGTGCCCACCACCAGTAGCCGCGGTCGCGTCTCGGAAGCAGCAGCGGACTCCTCTGCGTCGCTGCCCAACGTGAGTAGCGTTGCGCCCGCCGCGCGGTTGAAGCGTCTGCCAACCAGCGGAAAGTAGGTTTTGAAGGGCTCGGCGTAGGTGCAGCGCGCCAGAAGGCCGTGCATGCTGATGGCATTGCTGGCTACGGCGATAAGGCCGTCGTTGATGTTTTGGGAAGGGTGGTCTCGCAGGAGGTCGAGTTTCGCTTCCGCAAAACTGTCAATGTTTACGTACACGTCTGGCGTAAACTGCTGGGTTTGTCCGCCGTGTTGGGCTTCACCGTAGTAGAACTCTGCGCTGTGAATCAAGCCGGTTTGCCACGCTGCGCGCAGTGCCATGTGACCCGCTGCGGCATGGTCTGGTACGTCGGCCCCCCACATCGTGAAGATCATGCTAGGTTGGAGTCGCAGCATCAGCGCGGCCACGGAATCGATGCGCTGCTTATCGGGATAGACTTCCCCGTCAATGCTACCTAGCCAATAGAGCTTGGCGCCGATGCGCGCGGCAGCTGTTTCTGCCTCAGCCGTGCGGATACGTGCCGTCGTTGCACTCGGCACTACATCCGCCCAATCTTCGTCGCCTTCTCGAATGCCGCGCTCACCGCGCGAGGCGATGGCCACGTGCACGTCGTGTGTGGCCGATAGCTGCGTGAGCGTGCCTCCCGCAATCCCTTCCCAATCATCGGGGTGCGCCGTTACCACCAACACAACAGGGCGCGCGTTGGTCTCTGGCAAAACCATACTCGCTTCCTGTGCCGCCGCGCTCAGTCCCACGACCAGGGTTGCGAACAAAAGAATCCAGTGCCGCAGGTTTTGCATGGGCCTCAAGTTAGCGGGGCAGATTAGTTGCTTCTTCAGCCAATCCTGACCGCCGCGACCTGGAGGTGCACCACACATCGTTTCCGATGCGTTAACAACATCCGACTACCTTCCCTCTGTGACCCTACGTTTCGTATTTCTGGCCGCCGTGTGTACGGTTTTGGCGCAAGCCGGCCTGCCCTCCCTCGCATCCGCTCAGCAAACCCGCACGGAGTTTGGCAAGAACCGCGTGCAGTTTCACGACAAGTTCGACGAGTGGCTGCAGTACGAGTCGGAGAACTACATCACGTACTGGTACGGCGAAAGCCGCAACATCGGCCAGGCTGCCGTCGTGATCGCGGAGGCAAATTATCAAGATGTTCAGGCACTGCTCGAGCATCAGATGTCTGACAAAATCGAGTTGATCGTCTACACCGATCTCTCCGATCTGAAGCAGTCAAACATCGGCGCAGAAGATGCTTTCCGCAACGAAGTAGGCCGCGTCAAGGTCGACGGGAACAAGGTGTTTGTCTACTTCGACGGCGACCACGCAGAAATGGCGCGCCAGATTAGAGAGGGTACGGCATCAGTGATTCTGAGCTCGATGATGTTCGGCGAAAACCTCCAGGAGATCGTCCAAAACGCCGTGTTGCTCGACATCCCGCTGTGGTTTAGCGAGGGACTCGTAGCTTACGTCGGCGAGTCGTGGACGCCCGAGGCCGATGAGGAGCTGCGCCAGTACTTGCTTGCGCGGCCCAAGGATGGGTTTGAGGATATCATCAGTCGGCGACCGCGGCTTGCTGGCCACGCTTGGTGGCGTTACGTGGCGCAGTCTTACGGGCGGGGCACCATAGGAAACCTGCTGTACCTCACACGTATTTCACGGTCGGTGGACAACGCGATTGACTACGTCTACGGACTTGATTTCGACGAAGTTGCTGAAGGGTGGGAGGCTTACTACCGTAATGAGGTAACGGCCGATGTGGCGAATCGTCAGGTGCTACCTAACCCAGGCACCTTCACAAACAAGCACCGCGCAAGAATCAGCCAACTGCGGCTCAGCCCTGATGGCGCACGGGTGGCCTACGTGACCAATGAGATAGGCAAGCAGCAAGTTTGGGTGCAAGACCTTGCCACCGGGGAGCGTGAAAAGGTGCTGCAGACGGGCTACAGAAATACCATTCAAGCCACGGACTACCGCTACCCCCAAATTGCTTGGAACCCCAACAACCAGGAGCTGGCCGTGGTGTACGAGCGCAAGGACATTCTTCGGCTCGCGCGGACGTATCCGGGCACCAAGGATAGGCCGCTGATTGAGCCACTCGATCCGCGGTTTCAGGCCGTGTATAGCTTTGATTTTCTTAATGCTTCGCAGCTTAGTGTCAGCGCTACGGTACGCGGTATCACCGACATTTATACCTACTACCCCGAGACGCGGCAGGGCACGCGCATTACCGACGACTACTACAACGAGCTCGACTTACGTAGGGGCGCCCTTTCGGGCAAAACAGGACTGTTCTTCGTCAGCAACCGGCCTGATACTACACTCACACGGGTGCAACTCGATAGCGTGCTGCCGACGCAGCCGATGAGCGTGTTTTTCTTGCCCGACGACCGCATCGAGTATCCCTACGCCATCCGACTGAGCGCTCCTGGCAATCCACGGATGCCCGTGATGGTGGACTCGAATACGTACGCATTTATCGACGACCGATCGGGCGTAGCGAATATCTATACCGGTACTGTTGAAGAGTACGTGCCGTACTACGAGCAGGTGGCCTACTACACTGATGGTGATGTGCGGAGGCTGCCCGACGACTGGAAACCCAGTGAAACCATACAGGCAGAGCTCGATAGCGTACGCCGCGAACCAGTGGTGCGCCTGCGCGGGGTAACGCGGGGACGCACCGACCTGGCCTTTGGCGTGGACTTGCTAGACGTGAACGTGCGGAGCGGCACGGCTATGGCGCTGGTGCAACTGCCGAACGGGCTTCACAACTACCACCGCTTCACAGTGGACAGCCTACCGCTGCGCGTACCGCAGCCAACAGCCTACGGCGCACTGTCGCGGGGCGGCAAGCGGCCGCTGGCGCTGCGGCCCGACCTGCGCGACGTACTACCTGCCTGGCTGAGCGGCACAAGCCCGAGTACCGCTGCATCAGGCGACCAGAAGGTGCTGCCGGATAGTGTGTTGTTTCAAAGTCGGTTCGATGACAAGTTTGTGCTGCCGGGTGAGGTGGAGGCAAACGTTGAGACGCCGCAGGTGGAGCGCGCTTTTGGGCTAGATTTGCCGCTGCTTGCTCCGCTGGCCGGGACAAACTTCGACCAACCGCTGCACCAGTTTCGGCCGGCGAGGATTCGGGCGTATCAACGCCGGTTTCGTACAGACTTTCTGACGACGAATTTCTCGAATGAGCCACTGTTTGGTGGACTCGACAACTTCGCCGCTACGCCCGAACAGTTTGAGCAGCAACCGGCGGGCCTATTGGCGCGGCTCAATACCAAGGAGCTGTTTGAAGATTATACGCTGGAGCTCGGCGCACGCTTTGCCACCACGTTCGATCGCTCGGAGTACTATGCCTACCTCGATAGCCGCAAGGATAGAATCGACAAGCGCTACGGACTGTACCACGGTACGCTGCGCCAGCGGCTCGATCCGCTGCCGGGCGGCGTTGACGACCAGCGTGCCAAGGCAAGAAGCATCATCGCTCTGACCCAGTGGAGCTATCCCTTCGACGTGTTCAACTCGTTACGGGCAACGGCTACGCTACGCTTCGATCGGTTTACGCCACTGGTAGTTGATGCAAGCTCCTTCGCTGTCAACACAGACCGCGAGCAGAGGGCAGGTTTGCGCCTGGAGTACGTGTTTGATAACACACTAGATTACGCGCTTAATGTGAAGCACGGCGTTCGCGCGAAAGTGTACACGGAGGTAGCGAAGGCTTTCGACGTGGAGCTTATGGACGGCGCCTCCTTCATTCTGCAGGAGGGGCTGTTGCTACTTGCGGGCTTTGATGCTCGTGGCTACCAGCGGGTGCTACGTCACGGTGTACTGGCGGCCAGGTTGGCTGGCGCCACTACGTTTGGCCGCGAACGCATCCTGTTTTACCTCGGTGGCACCGACGGTGCGGTGGCGAGTGGCTTCAACAACGACATCCCCGTGGCTGCTGATGATTTCGCCTACGAAATGGCGATCACTAACATGCGCGGCTTTCAGACGAATATTCGCAACGGTAACTCATTCGCGGTGGGCAACCTCGAGCTGCGGCTGCCCGTGCTTCGCTATCTGTTTCCGCACTCGGCGAGCAACTTCGTACGGCACTTTCAGCTCGTTGGCTTTGGCGACGCGGGCACGGCATGGTCGGGCGTTACGCCGTTTACTCGTGACAATCCAATCAACACCGTCACATTTGCCGATGACCCGAGCTATGTGCTGACGGTCAATTACTTCCGCGACCCGGTGGTGTACGGCTTTGGTGGAGGCGCACGGGTCAACTTGTTTGGCTACTTCCTACGCGTAGACCGCGGCTGGGGTGTTGAGACGGGCGAGGTGTTGGACCCGCGCTGGCACTTGAGTTTGGGGCTCGACTTTTAAGGGAAGGAGGTTATTGGGTTTTTGGGTTGGTTAGTTTTTGGGTTGCTGTGCTTATACCGACGCTGTTGCCTTTCGCCCTCCTCCCCATCCGGCCCGGTTTTCGCACGGTTTGCCCGTGCACTGGCTTATTCAACCCCTTTTTTGGTACGTACAGCCCGTTGGGCTGTGTTTCCTGCTATTATTGGTGGCAGGCACCACTAGCAACGCGCAGTCCATCGCCGATGCCGCCTCGGCGGCGCGGGTAGCCGCGCAGCAGCGGGGAGCCGATAATGCCGTGCAGCCTACCGTGCAGGCGGCTGCGGCGCCAGTTATCCCGGCCAGCAAACCCTCAGTTTTAGCGAAAGCCGACAGCCTCCGCAATGAAGCCCACGGCGAACTCATGCGGCTACCGCCACTGGCCGACCTTTTAGCAGTAGCCCAGCAAAACAATCCGCAAAACCACAGGATTGCCGTCGCGCAAGCCCAGGAGGTAGCCCGCGAAAAGCTCTGGAAACTCGCCGATTTCGACCTGCTCAGCATTCAAGCCGTTGGCATTGCTGGGCGTCGCGACGTATTTGCAATCAACACCGACGGCTCAGTTTACGTGCCCACGGCTTCGGTAGTTGACAACCTCAATGCCCAAGCCTCGGTGTTGCTCCGGGTCAATCCCGTTAGCTTTTTTCAAAACGGCCGTCGCCGCGAAATCATCCGCCTCGAGCGCGATCGCCTTGCCGCCGTTCGCGACGAATCCGAGCAGTCCACCGCCGAGGGCATCGTCTACGCCTACAACATGGCGCAAAAGTCGCTCGACGTCATGGACGCCCGGGCCGGCGCGCTCCAGTTGGTCGAAAGCCGCGCCGGCCTTGCCGAGCAGCAGTTTCGCAATGGAGTCATGTCGCTGGCTGACTACGCGGAGTTTCAGTCGAAAGCCGCTGACATGGCCGCAAAGTTTCAAGACTCGCGCGGTGACTTCCGCCTCTACTACCAAATGCTCATGACCCGCGTCTACGGGAAGGTGCCTTAACAATAAGCTGCAATACAGGCTTGAAAGTTAGCCTGATTCCCCCCGCCCATGGATCTATTCCGCTGGAAACGTACACTCCTTCGGGCTCTCGGGCCGGCAGTGCTCTGCGCGGTACTGGCAGGGTACGGCGTGTATGAGTTGACGGCGGATGAGCGCCCCACGTACCGCTCGAGCGCGCTGTTGAGTACCGGCATTATGGCGGGCCACGACGACGGCGGCGCCTACGTGCGGGACATCGTGATCAATGAATTGGAGGCGATCATGAACCTCGCGCGTTCCGCTGAAACGCGCGAAGAACTCAGCGCTCGATTGCTAGCCGAACTGCTGTCTCTCGACGGCCCACATGCAGAGCAGATTAGCGCTCGCGCGTACGGGGACTTTATGCAGCAGCTCGACGCTGGCATCGTACAGCGACATGCTGTAATGAATGATGCTGAGGCTACTTATCAATCGCTGGTAGCCGAGCGTGATTCCTTGCTGCGCCTTGGCGAAGTTGGGGCAACGCACCCACTTATCAAGCTACTGTATGGCGATGATCCGCTGGTGGGGGCCGAGCAATTGGCAACGCTACGCGTGACGCGCAAGGGCATGTCGGATATTCTCGAACTGAGCTACGCGACGGTGGATGCTGCCTGGTGTCAGCGTACGCTCGAGCGTCACCTCGACGTGTTTCTGCGCTCGCACACCGCTACTTCCAACCAGCTGCGCTCGGGGGCACTCGACTACTTCAAGGAAGCGACAGCCAACTCTAAAAAGTCGTTAGGCGATGTGGAGGAGCGGCTCCGCAGGTTTGCCACCGACAACCGCATCATCAATTACTACGAGCAAACGCGCTACATCGCCAGCGTCAAAAACCAGGTGGATCAGCGCTACACTGAGGAACTCATGCTACGCGCGGCCGCTGATAGTGCGGTGAGTTCGCTCGAGGCAAAACTGGCCAAACGCACCGACCTGGTGCGGCTCAACAACCTGGTAGACAACCGCCGTCGTCAGCTAGGAGACCTTTCGAAAGAAGAGGTGCGTCTCGAGATTTTAAGCCCGGACTCACTCGGCCTATCAACGGCGCGCAGTGGTGCCGTAAGTGGTAGCCGCCTCGAAGGCGTGCGCGCAGAAATGGCCCAACTCAAACGAGAACTGAGCGAGGATGTGGCTGGCCTCCAAATCGTGCACAACGGCCCTGAGGGGCTCGAGCTATCAAACTTGCTCGCGCAGTGGCTGGCCTCGTCGATTGCCGCCGAAGAAGCTGCTGGCCGCCTGGCCGTATTGGTAAGTCGCAAGATTGACTTCGACAAAATTTATACGCGCATGGCGGGCCTCGGCAGCCGCCTCAAACAGCTGGAGCGAGAAGGTGATTTTGCCGAAGAGAACTACCTCGAAAACCTCCGTAGCCTCAACGATGCGCTGCAACGCGAGCACTCCAGCAGCAGTAGCACCAACCTGCGTCTGCTCGATGCGCCGGTGTTGCCCACCAAACCGGAGAAATCGAAACGCCTCATTCTAGTCGCCGTAGCCGCCATTATTAGCGCAGGCCTGCCACTCGTATTAGCCGTGGCACTGATGCTGCTGAGCGGCGCACTGATGAGTTTTGCGGAAGCGCACCGGCGTACCGGACTGCCAGTCATTGGGGGCGTAGCCCGGTGGAGTCGTACCGCCCAGTTGCTGCGTAAGCGCTCGAAAGCTGACGTATCGGCTACCTCGGCAGACCTACTTTGGCAAAACCTGCGTAGCAACTCTCTAGTGGTGCAGGGTAACCTAACAAGTCAGCTCATCGTGATTACGAGCCTGCGTGCTGGCGCCGGAAAGTCTTACGTAGCGACGCTGCTTGCTCAGCGACTTGCACAGCGCGGCCTACGTGTGCTAGTGGTGGGCAACGGGGGCGAGCCCACGCCAGGAGTAGACTACTTGCTGGCAAAGGATGCAGCGAGACTATCCGCGGAGGCATCGCTTGCATCCGTGGTTGGTCTAACAGATGCGTCCTACGCCATTTACGATGTAGTGCTTTGGGAACTGCCGGCGCTGGGCACAGGTAGACTTCCCGTGGACTTGGCGCGGCGTGCACAGGAAGCACTTCTCGTGCACCCGGCGGCCAGCGGATGGTCGGATGCCGACGCTGCCGCGCTCAAGCAGTTGACGGCAGCCCTTGGTCGCACGCCTTGTCTGGTACTCAACGGACTGTCGCTAAGTGTTTTGCTGCACGAGTGGGGCGTAGGTGTACGCGAGCTCGTTGGCTGGTCGGTAGGTTTGGGTAGCCACAAAAACCCCGTTTTGGGCAAGCAGCGGGCGCTGCAGGCAACCGCCACGCTCGGAACTGTACCTACAAACACAGCGCAGGCGGAAGTGCCACCCGCACCCGCACCTGCACTCGAGCCAGAGCACGAGCCAGAGCCTAGCTTTTTTCCCCTCGAAATACCTGCCGCAGAGGAAATAGCGCCGCCCAGTGCAGGTTTTAGCGAAAGCGGACTCGACTGCCTGTATCAGCTACCCGAAGAGCCGACCACGCCAGCACCTATGCCGCAGGAGGTCATGGACACTTGGGAGCATGAGCTACTCAACTCCTAAGCTGATGATGCAAAGGGCAACTATGCGCAGGGGGTCGGAGTGGCTTACGCATCCGGTGGGTTTGCTTGGGCTACTGGCTACTGTGGCCGCAATCGTAGGTCTTGCAGCCAAGATGGGGCTCACGGTGGGCTTATCACTTGGACTTGCGCTGTACGGCATACCCGTTGTGGCGCTTGCGATGCGCTACCCTGTAGTTGTGCTGTATGCGCTGCTGACTCTGTGTTTCACGGCCAATGGCATGGCGCGGTACGTGAAATTGCCGTTTGGTATGATGGTGGACGGGCTGCTCGTGCTGGGGTGGACGGCCACGCTGCTGCGGAGGTTTCCTCGAAACTGGGATACTGAGGGCGACCCGCGGGCGTGGCCGGAGTTGCGTGAGGATGGCTTCGTGTTGTCACTGCTGTGGTTTGCTTTTATCGTGCTCGAGCTCGTCAATCCGGAAGTGCAGAGCCGGGCGGCCTGGGGCTACGCGATGCGCTCGGTGGGATTTTATCAAGTGCTCACCGTAGGCTTGGCGTACTTCCACCTGCGCGAGGCCAAACACGTGCAGCGCATCCTACACATCTTCCTCACGCTGAGTGTACTAGGGGCAATTTGGGGTATTCGACAGAAGTATTTCTGGCTCGATGCCGCCGAGGAACACTGGCTGTTTGCGGAGGAGCACGCAACGCAGCACATCCTATTTGGGGAGTTGCGCACCTTTTCCTTTTACAGTGATGCGGGCCAGTTTGGCGCATCGCAGGCTATGGCTTTTCTGATGGCTGGCATACTTGCCATTCGTGCGCCGTCGTGGACTCACCGCGTGCTGTATGTGGTCGCGTTTGTGCTGTGTTTTATAGGCTTTGGCATATCGGGCACGCGCGGTGCGCTAGCCGTGCCAGCCGCGGGTGGGATGATGTATTTGTTGGTAAGTAGAAACACCAGCATTTTGGTGCTTGGAGTCATCGTGATGCTGGGCAGCTACGGCACGCTTCGGTATTCGAGTGTGGGCCACGGCATCAAGCAGGTGCAGCGCATGCGCACAGCGCTCGACCCAGAGGAGGCCAGTCTACAGGTGCGCCTGCGCAACCAGGAAACACTGAGCTACCACCTTGCCAACAAGCCCCTCGGTGCGGGCGTGGGCTCGTCGGGGTTTTGGGGCAATCGCTTTTCGCCCAATACTGTATTCGCTCAAACAGCCACCGATTCTTACTACGTCCGCATCTGGGTAGAAACCGGGGTGATAGGCCTTAGCCTGCACCTCTTTATGCTGGGTTACTTTTTGGGGTGCGGCGCGGCGCGGGTGTGGCACACCACCGACCCTGTGTTTAAGCACCAACGGGCCGCGCTACTGTGTGGGTTTGCGGGCATGATGCTGGCCAGCTACGGCAACGGCGTCTTCAACCAATTCCCAACCGCGATGATCGTGGCCCTGGCCGTGCCCGTGCTTTGTGGGTCGCACTGGCGCACAATGCCGGCGGTGCAGGAGTAGCTGCGGTACGCTGGCATACTATTAGCAAGGTGAGGGGTGTAGGTCTTTGACCAGTCAATCCCCGCCGCTTCAGCAATATGCTGGTACAAGGTGAAGGGGGTGCTGGCGCCCAGCGGTGGGCGGTAAAACATGTGAGTCCTGATACACACTTCGAACATGACACTGCTCTTCACTATCATCGCTACCCTGGTGGCGCTTTACCTCGGATTTGGGGTTTTGTACCAATTCTTTTACTCCGTAGCTGGCCATTTGCCGCAGCCGCAGTTTGCCAAACCTGCCGCCACAAACGACAAGGCCGGCCTGCGCAAATTTGCCGTATTCATCGCGGCCTATAAAGAGGACGGGGTAATTTATAAGTCGGCCAAACGAGCGCTTCAGCAGCGCTACCCACGCGACCTTTACGAGGTATTTATCATGTCAGATCAGTTGCGGCCGAGTACGCTGCGCGAGCTCATCAAGCTCGACGGCGCGCGTACGCTGCTGGTGTGTGAAGAAACGAGCACAAAAAGCAAGGGACTGCGGGCGGGCCTCCAGGCGACACGTGGCTCTGGGTTTGATGCGGTAGTGGTATTGGATGCCGACAACGACATGGCGCCTGACTTTCTGCTCGAAGCCAATGCCGCACTTGCGGCTGGGTTTAGGGCAGTGCAAGGGCAGCGAACAGCTCCTCCCGGTGGGCTCAACGCCACGGCTAAATGGGATGCGATTTCGGAGGCTATCAACAACCATATCCTTTGCAGTGGACATCATGCTTTGGGCATGTCGGCGCGACTGGCGGGCTCGGGCATGGCCTTCGAGTACAACACGTTTAGAGACGTGATGCAGGATGTGCACGCCATTGGCGGCTTCGATAAGGAGCTCGAGTTGCGCCTCACCAAGGCCGGCGAGTCGATTGCCTACGCTAAGAACGCCATAGTCTACGACGAGAAAGTAGCCAGTGCCGAGGTGTTTGCAAAGCAGCGGGGGCGGTGGCTAGCGGCGCAGTACACCTATGCAAAGCGCTTTATTCCGGGTGCATGCGTAGACCTGTTTCGTGGTAACGTCGATCACTTCAACAAAGCCATGCAGATGGCCCTGCCGCCCCGCTTGCTGCTACCGGTGGGATTGATTGCGGGCATGGTGCTGTCCTTGCCGGTTTCATTTGCGTGGTCGGGAGTGTTTGCGATACTGTTTTGCCTCAACGTCAGCACGTTTGCCCTGGCCATTCCACCCGCGATGTGGCGAGGCACCGGCTGGATGTTGGCCACCAAGTTGCCCGCGCTCGTCTGGAGTGCAGTAAAGGCCGTCGTGTCTATTCCCGCTTCCGCTAAAACCTTCTACCACACTCCCCATACGGAAGTGGCTCTAGTAAAAAGCGACGCAACCGATCCGCAGCCCTCCCCCGTAGTACAGTCCTAATGCCCGTACCCACACACGCCCTGCTACTAGCCGGCATGCCCTGGGGCATCCTACTCCCCATGCTCCTACTAGGCATCGGCGTCGGCGTATGGCAAGGCAACAAGAAAGGGTAGGTCGATAGTACGGCACCGAAGTACAGCACCCAAGTACGGCACCAACGCAAAGCCCACAAGAGCGCCAGCGACCATAAGAGGCCCGCGCAGCGGCCGATCCTAAGAGCAATGCGAAGCATTGCGATCCCAAGAGTGGTGCGCAGCACCACGAGCTTTTCAGCCAGCGACCATAAGAGGCCCGCGTAGCGGCCGATCCCAAGAGCAATGCGCAGCATTGCGATCCCAAGAGCGGTGCGCAGCACCGCGACCTCATAAGCTCCGCGACCTCTGGCCCGAAGCTTGCCCTTACTCCAATCCCCAGAAACCTCCAACCACCCCATCAGCCTCCCCCGCGTGCGCATCCTCTTCGTTTGCAAATCACTGCCAGACACCTTCAAAGGTGGGATACAAACCCACATTTGGGAGCTGACGCGTGAGCTCGTGCAGCAAAACTGTGAGGTAACAATCCTCACGGCTGGCTCGTGGCGAAAAGGCTTGCAGGTAACTACCTATAAGGGCCGCGACATAATCCACCTGCCGTATCCACCCGGCCGCCGCGTGCCCGGGCTGCGTAAAACGCTGGAGGATCTAAGCTTTAACCTAGTGGCGTATCGCTGGCTGCGCAAACACGCGGCGGACTACGATCGTATTCACCTTCAAGGTCGTTCCGGTTGCTTTTACGCAGCTCTGCGAGGCAAATCCGCTACGCCGCTGCTCTGCACGTTTCACCGACTGCTAGAGGTGGAATATGAGTACGACGGTCAGCGCACCAATTTCGTCGATGGATTCGCGCACCGCACCATCATGGGGGCCGCCGAGCGCAGCGCAGCCCGGCGCTGCGATCAGCTAATCGCGGTAAGCCAAGAAATGAAACGCGAACTCGTCGAGTACGTCGGCTCAGAGCTTGCACCCACCGAAATACTACCCAACGGGGTGTCTCCAGACTTTGGAAACCCACTCATCGATGCCGCCCGCTGGCAACTCGTGTTTGTGGGCCGTCTTGAGGTAATTAAGGGAGTATACACCCTCATTAACGCACTGCCGCACGTTGACGAGCGGGTGCAACTGGTGCTCGTGGGTGACGGACCTGAGCGTGGCGACCTAGAAGCACTCGCGAAGCAGCTGGGTCTTAGCGAGCGGGTGCGCTTCGAGGGCAATCAGGATGCAGAGTCCGTCCGCTACACCATCCAGCGTTCATATGCGCTCGTGCTGCCTAGTTTCCATGAATCGCAGGGCATTGTACTGCTGGAGGCAGGGGTGTGCGGCCGACCCGTGATTGCAGCTCAGTCCCCAGGTATCGATGAAGTAGTGGACCACGACGTGAACGGGCTCATGTTTGTGGCGGGTGACGCGCCAGCGTTGGCCGCCAGCATCAACCAGCTATTCCTCAACCCTGAGCTTGCGCTGCGGCTTGGGCTGGTAGGACGCCAGCGAGCACTGACAAACTACGACTGGCAGCACATCGCTGCCCGCACCCTCGAGGTATATCAGCGAATGAAAGTGCTCCAGCAGCCGTCATCAGTTGCCCCGTTAGTTCCTGTGTTTTAGCGTTTAAGATTTTCCAGCATGCTCTTTCCCAAAGTATCCGTCGTCAGCGTCAACTACCACCAGCCGGAGGTGACTACTGATATGTTGGACACCTTAGTCAAGTGCAGCTATCCAAACTTGGAGGTGGTGCTGGTCGACAATGGCTCGGAGTCGGATGAGTCAAGCCGGTTTAGCTATCACTATCCGGGCGTGGTCAACGTCCGCAGCATTGATAACCTTGGGTTTGCAGGTGGCACCAACCTCGGTATTCAACACGCTACCGGTGAGTTAATCTTAATGCTTAACAACGATACACTCGTTGAGCCTGGCTTTCTAGAGCCCATGGTGGCGCTGCTGCACAAGCACGCGAGTGTGGGCATTGTAAGCCCTAAAATCGTGTTTGCCGAGCCCGCTCACACGATACAGTATGCAGGAGCTTTTATCGGTCAACCAACATTAGGGCGAGGTACTAAAATCGGCCACCTCGAACCCGACCTCGGCTACTACAACGATACCCGCGATACAGAACTACCGCACGGGGCTTGCATGTTGGTGCGCCGCGAACTGTTTGGCGAAAGCATGGCTGGCCCGCTGCCGGAGTTTTACTTCATGTATTTCGAAGAGCACGACTTCGCACTCCAAACGCGCAAGTGCGGCTACGGCGTGATGTACTGCGGCGAGTCGATGATTACGCACCGGCAGAGTCTTGGGCTCGGCCCCGGAAACCCGCGCAAAACCTATTACCTCCACCGAAACCGGGTGCTGTTTTATCAGCGTTCGCTCGGTCGTTTCGCGTTCCTGGCATTTCTCAGCTGGTACCTCTGCGTGGGTGTCCCGCTGAATGTGCTGCGTTTTGCGAAAGCGAGACGGCCCGACCACATCCGCGCTATAGGCCAAGCCTTCGCCTGGAATGCTCGCCGGTTAAGAGCCGGCACCAGCACCACAGACTTAGCAGGCACGCAGGGAACCCGCAGGACCTAAGCTTGATACGTCCGAGCCGCCACGTCCGGCGCTGTCATCTATCAGCCCTCAGCTATCAACTCTTCCCTCACCCTTCAACAATTCAACAATTGACCTCCTCCATCCTCAATCGCCTTCGCGCCCCTTACGCCGCCCAAGGCTACTCTGGCATTATGCTCGAGGCAAAACTGGCACAGCGAGCCACGCAACTGGCAGCGGCCTGGGTACAAGCTCGATGGAGCATGCGGGGTGCTAAAAGTCTTGGCAAAAAGGTGTTTGCCTACGGGGCGCCCGTAATCAAACTCGAACGGCTGGCACATCTCGAACTCGGGGAGGAGGTACGGCTGGAGTCAGGTGTGCACCGCACCCGCCTCAGTGTAAGGCACAAGGCGCGCCTCGTAATTGGTGATGATGTGCGCCTCAACGGCTGCATCATTTCAGCAAACTCTGAGGTCATCATCAAGCGGGGAGCCCGCATCGGGCCCTGGGCCCACGTTATGGACGGTGACTTTCACTCCACCGGCGACCGTAAAGCCGCCGGCAAACTTCGACCTGTAATCATCGAAGAAGATGCTTGGCTCACAACGCGCTGCATGGTGCTAAAAGGAGTCACTATAGGCCGCAGCGCGGTGGTGGCAGCAGGCTCGGTGGTGACCAAGGATGTAGAGCCTTACACCGTCGTAGCCGGCGTGCCGGCCAAAGTGGTGCGCCGCCTCGCGGGCTACGATGCATGGGCTGCTGAGCAGGCACCCGCCGCCGCTTTATCTACTACTTCACCAGCTGCGACGAAGCAGCTAGCTTAAGGCCTGTGTGCCGTTCTCTTCGCTTAGCTGGGCCCAATTTCGGTATATCTCGCTGACCGTCAAATCGACAGTTAATGAGGGCAGGGTAACGTGTTCGTGGGGAAGGCTTACGACCGTATAGCGCCAGGGCGCTTGCGCTGTCTCGCGGTGCCTCACTTCGATGCGCTGCCGATCTTGGTCGATAATGACGTATTCGCGCAGGCTCTCAAAGGTGTCGTAGAAGTCGAACTTTATGCCGCGGTTGTAGACTTCACTCGAAGGCGAGGGCACTTCAAACACGACGACAGGGTTGATAATCGCCGAGGGTATGGTATCATCATACTGCGGCTTTCCGCACACGATAGCAGCATCGGGGTAGATGTAGCGCTCACCATTATTGACGGCGATACGTAAGTCGCTCGAGCACATAGCACAAGACTGATGACGCTCGGGTGCCAGGTCAAAAGCCTTGAGCACAGAGTAACTGATGTTAGACTGTAGAACGCTATGCAAGAAGCTCCCACCACCCATGGCCTCCACGCTAATTAGGTGACCATCGTGAAACTCGTACCGCCGACCCGTGCTAGCCTCGATAGCGAGGTACTGCTCGACGGTATACCTTTCATTGGGCACAAAGCGCGGAAGCTCTTTAGGTAGCCTTAGCGATTTCTTTAAAGCACCTATGGTCATGCTTGCCAAGATAGGCTGAAGACTTAGACGCTAGACTGGGTGCACCTGTACAGACGTCCCCTCTAGCGTCTAGCGTCTAGAATCTAGCGTCTACAGTCTAGCGTCTATAATCTAACATCTACAGTCTACCATCTAAAACCTCCGCAAATAACTCCGCAGCCCGACGAGCTTTCGCTTTGATAAAGTCGCGGTCCTGCTCATCGCCTACTTCGTAGGTGACGCCGATGCATTTGTAGTGTTTTGCAAACCAGCTCGCGCTAGTAGGTTTGCCGATGCCGTCGGGTTCGACGCGGAGCGTATCCTGGCCAATCGTGGCGATGCGGCCGTCGGCCGTTGTGTCGGGGAGCGCTGAGGCCCCTGGATACGTTTCGCGGGCCCACTCGGCGAGGCCATTGGTCCAGGCCGTCAATTGCTCGTTGCCTGAGTACTCCACCTGGTCTGGGTCGTGGGTGTAGAGTACGTCGTACTGGGTGGAGTGAAAGTCCATGCCCCACACGACTTGGTCGCGGGTGGTATGCTCCTGCAGCCAGGTAACTACGGTGCGGGTTTCGGGCTGGCGGTACTTGGCCCAATCGCGGTTAAGGTCGATGCCGCCCGCATTGTGACGCCAATGACCTTCATCGACGCCGTCGGGATTCATCACTGGAAACGCGATGATTCTGTAGTTTTCGCGAAAGCTGCGCATCTCCTCGCTGTCCTCCATCAGCCGCTCGAAAAACGCTTGAAACGCTGTAAAGCCCGTCACTTCCGGCGGGTGCTGTCGACTCAAAAAGACAACAGTTGGTCGTTTGTCGTTGGGCCCTGTCGTCGACTCCAGCTTCCATACGGGGCGGCGCAACTTGCTGATACCGATGGTTTCGTAGTCGAAGGGCGCCCCTGTCTCTTGCAGCGCATTAATCCAGCGACTAATGCTGTCGGTGGCCACTATCTCTTGAGCACTAAGGAGAAGCGGTTCAGGTCCAAGTTGCAGTCGAACCTCAGCAATGTGCGACGAGGTATCCACTTGGTCTTGCGGTACGTAGGTCCAAGGTCCGCTGGCGGAAGTGGCGGTTTTCGGTTGATAGCGGTGGCGTGCGGCTTCGGGGTACACCAGTCGAATCAGCACTTCGCGCCGCGGCGTGGCGGTAAGCGCAAACGAGTACCAGGGACTCGGGTTAATAGGTTCGTTCTCAGCCGGTATCTCAGCCAAATAGAGAGGCAATCCACTGGCACTGTCTATTCCGCTTTCGCTAAAACTCGCCAAACGCGCGCCGGGGAAGTCGGCGGCTGCAGTAACGCCGGAAGCCGTCCGAAACACCTCATCGTCGAGCACACGGACGTCCTGGGTTTTGGTGCTGACCGGACTTGGATACTTGTAGGTACGCAGTCCGCCGCAGGCGACGATGGTACTAAGTACGAGCAGGGTTAGGTAGCGCAGCATGCGGCGAAGATGTAAAAGCTGGTGGATTGCTACGAATTACATCTTTGGGCTGCAAGTGCTTCAATGCGATGAGTGCAGGGTCCTTGCGGCAGCAAATTCACCACTTCACCAATTGCCCTCTTCCCCCGCTTCGAAGTATCTTTAGGGTGAAAATCCGCGATGGCATCGCGGATTTTCACCGTCGGTATGATCACAAGGACACTAAAGGCACGAGCCAAAACGCTTCTCGAAAGCTTCCCCGCAGTAGGCATCATCGGCCCGAGGCAGGCTGGGAAAACGACCTTTGTGCGTCAGCAACTATTGGATGACGTCGACGATGAGGTAGTGTTTCTTGACCTAGAGGATCCTCGTGATCGCATCCAACTGAGCGATCCCATAGATTTCCTCGAACGGAGGGCCGACAAGATCGTTGTGATCGATGAGGTGCAGCTAATGCCTACTCTTTTTAGCGTTCTGCGACCTTTAATTGATGCTGATCGCAGGCCTGGTCGATTTATACTTCTGGGCTCTGCATCGCCCGCGCTTATTCGTGGCGCGAGCGAGTCACTTGCGGGCCGAATTGCGTACGTCGAGCTAACGCCGCTGCAGCTCACCGAACTTGGTGATGATGCGTTGAGAGCGCAGCATTGGATACGCGGAGGCTACCCAAACTCACTGCTAGCGCCCAACGCTGAAGCAAGCATTGACTGGCGAGCGAATTACATAGAAGCCTACTTAAACACAGAGCTTAAGTTACTTGGATCTATAACTAATACCGGCGCAATGCGCACGCTTTTAAGCATGCTAGCAGGACAACAAGCCGAGCTCATGAACAAGGCGAATTTCGCGAGAGCTTTAGGAGTAAGCGAAAGTACTGTCCGTGGGTATCTAAATGTGTTGGAACAGTCTTTCTTAATTCGGCTGCTGCAACCTTTCCATGTAAATGTGAAGAAACGACTCGTTAAAGCTCCGAAGGCCTACGTGCGCGATAGTGGACTGCTACACTTTTTGACGGGCAGCGGCAATGAAAACCAGCTGAGGGCCTCGGTAATAGGCGGCGGATCGTGGGAAGGTTACGTAATTGAGCAACTTATTGGAGGGCTTTCCCCGTACGCAAAAGCATATTTTTATCGTACACACAAAGGTGCAGAAATAGACCTCGTTCTTATCGGTAAGGGAGGTCGCATGGCATGCGTTGAGGTGAAACTAAGCTCGGCGCCTATATTAGGACGCGGCTTCTATACTGCAAGAGAAGACCTAGGTCCAGAACAGACACTAATTGTGGCGAATGTGCGAGGGGAATACCGCATACAAGAAGGCATTGATGTAATGCCGCTGGGTCGAGCACTGGAAGTCTTGCGTGGCTGGTAGACAGATCGCGCGCACAAGTAGCCCATCTCCCACCCCCAACTTCACAAAAAATTACCAGTTGCCAATAATTGGCCCGGGCCAAGCGATTGCTATGGGTGACGCTGCTGTGACGGATGCCGTATCCCAAACGTCTTTGGCTGCGTACGCCTATCCTCGTGCGCTAGCAGCAGGACTGATGATATACACCGCTTTTGCTTCTAACATTACTAAATGCATGTAAAAGCAAAATCTCATGCAGCGTTTTGAGCAGCACTAGTCTCTTGTTTTTGTTCAGCAATACCTCCCCTTCTTTGATGCATATCAGATTAATCGGCTTAGTAGGAATCGTCCTTCTAGGTACTGTTTTGGCGCAAGCCCAATCCACCAAAACGGTCCGCGGCTACATCGAAGATGCAGACTCTGGAGAACGGCTACTCGGCGCAAACGTGGTCGACCTTCGCGCGGGCACTGGAGCTACCACCAACAACTACGGGTTTTTTAGCTACACCTACACCAGCGATACGCTGCACCTCCGCGCCACCTACGTGGGCTACGGCTCGATAGACACGGTGATCGTGGGCACCCCAGTTGGCGAGCTCAACCTGAGCCTCGGGACTGGTGCCGAGCTGGCCGCTGTGGAAGTGGTTGCCTCCGAGCAATCGGAGCGCATCGACGAACGGGTGCAAATGAGCCGCATCGAAGTACCCATCGAGCAAATCAAACGTGCACCAGCCCTGCTCGGAGAGACAGATGTGCTAAAGGCCCTTCAGCTGCTGCCCGGTGTGAGCGGAGGTTCGGAAGGCACGGCCGGACTGTACGTGCGTGGCGGCTCGCCCGACCAAAACCTGGTGCTACTCGATGGTGTGCCAGTGTACAACGTAAGCCACGTGCTCGGCATCTTCTCCGTGTTTAATGCCGACGCTATCAACAACGTAAGCTTGGTGAAAGGCGGCTTCCCGGCGCGTTACGGAGGACGCCTAAGTAGCGTGCTCGAAATTAATATGCGCGACGGGCACAAAGACAAGTGGCACGGTGAAGGCGGCATCGGTCTTATCTCCAGCCGCCTAACGCTTGATGGACCGGTAGGCGATAAAACCCGCGTGCTTGTTAGTGGGCGACGTACGTACCTCGACCTGATCGCTAAGCCATTCGTAGCCCTGGCGAATTCATCCAGTCAGGGCACGAAGGTGAAGTTTGACCTAAACTTCTTCGACCTCAACGCCAAGGTGCGCCACGAACTGCACGATAAGCATACGCTTTATGCGAGCGGCTACCTGGGAGGTGACGTGTTTGCTACCGACATATCTGATGAGTTTGGTGAAGGGACTGACACCTACGGGGCTGGCATTCGATGGGGCAACACCATCGGCGCACTGCGCTGGAACTGGGAACTTGGTCCGAGACTATTTCTTAATACGACAGCAACCTATTCGAATTACGACATTAAGTTTTCGAGCGAATATTCCTACACCTCTACCGATCCAGCAGAGCGTGGTGAAAACTTCCTTGCGCTATATCAAAGTGGGATTCGGGATGTGGGGCTTAAGTCGGATTTAGACTTTATTCCTAACCCCAACCATTACATCCGTACCGGCGGCGGTGTGGTGCGCCACCGCTACAATCCAGGTGCACTGCAGCAAAAAGCAAACACTGAGGGCATATCTCAGGATACTACACTGGGCGCAATACCAGAATATGCTACAGAGGCATGGGTGTACATCGAGGACGAGTGGCGACTTTCGTCAAAACTGACAGCAAACGTCGGCCTACACGCGAGCCTGTTCGATAACGATGCCACCTATACGAGTTTGCAGCCACGCATTGCCGCACGCTACAGGCTCGAGTCCGGCCTAGCGCTGAAAGCGAGCTATGCGCAAATGGCTCAGTTCGTTAACCTACTAACCTCGGAGGCACTAGCATTACCCACCGACCTGTGGGTGCCGAGCAACGCCCGCGTGAAACCACAGCGAAGCTGGCAAGCTGCTTTTGGCGTAGCCAAAACCCTCGGCGAAAAATCACAGTACGAGCTAAGTGCCGAGGTGTTTTATAAGGAGATGGACAACGTGATTAGCTACCGCCCTGGTAGTTCCTTCTTCGCGTTCGACCCGGCCGCAGGCTGGGAGTCAAAGGTTACGCAGGGTCGGGGAGAGGCCTACGGACTCGAGCTGTTCGCACAGCGCAAAATTGGCCGCACTACGGGCTGGGTAGGCTATACGTTAAGTTGGAACAACCGCACGTTTGACGATATCAACGATGGCGAAGAGTTTCCATTTCGCTATGATCGCCGCCACGACCTAAGTGTGCTAGTTACCCACGAGCTGTCCGAGCGAATCATACTTACGGGTGCCTGGGTATTTGGTACAGGCAATGCCGTAACGCTTCCAGAATTTCAACAGGCTGGAATTTTTGAAGCCGAAGGCAGCCGCTTTTCAGGAAACAACAATCGGTCTGTAGGCTTCAACGCAGTCGAGCAGGGAACGGGTAAAAACCAATACCGCCTCACCAATTATCACCGCGCCGATGTAAGCATTGAGTTTATCAAACAGAAGCGTTGGGGCGAGCGGGCATGGGTAGTCGGTGCATACAACGCATACTGGCACAAAAACCCGTTTATTCTTTTAGCGCGTGATAAGCGTGTCCGCGCCGACGACGGCTCGGTTACGTTTGAGCGCAAAATTCAGGAGGTTAGCATTCTGCCGATAGTCCCCTCTGTTTCTTACCGCTTCAAATTTTAAGTGATGACTAATATAATCATAGACGTAAAGCGGAAGTCAAAGATGTTGGCAATTAAGAGCATTTTCGGATTTCTTGCTAGTACTACACTGCTACTTACAGCATGTGCCGAGAAGTTTATTACCGATGTCGATATCGATGTCGCTGATGTAACTACTGAACTTATAGTTGAGGCGTATGTAGGCGCTGGCGATACGGCAGTAGTATACCTTAGCGAGACGACTCCTATTCAGTCTTCCAACAGCTTTGTAGAGGTGCCAAGCGCTACTGTAAGACTGTTTGTAGACGGGGAGGAAATTGCCGAACTACTACCGGAGCGTAGATTCCTGAATAATTTTAATGGCTTCTTCGATCCAGGCCGCTCGGCAGATTCAATCACCATCTACCGATCGAGCGGTGCAATTGGCCCCTTAGCTGAAGGTGCCACCGTACGCGTAACGGTTAAGACAGCTGAGGGGGTAGACGCTAGTGCTTCTGCAATAGTGCCAGGGGCAGTGCAGTTGCGCAACTTAAGCGCATCGGCAGGACCGTTCGATACCAAACGTCTCACGATTGAGCTTAACGATGAGGCTGGCGAAGACGCTTACCTCGTGACTGGGATTGTACGCCTGCCCGACGAACGCATTAGATTCGATACGGCCACGGGAGAGGTGACACGTGATACAGTATATGGTGACGAGCGGCTGCAATTTGAAACAGGGGATGAGCTAGATTACTTCTACTGGGGTAGGCGCTACGTTACTGACGATGTTGCCTTCGACGGAGGCAACGGCATTCTAAACCTCGGCACGTATTATTTTAATAGCTTCAGCGACGGATCACCAGATACCGTTATCATACGTGTAGCGCCAATCAACCCTCTTGCCGCAGAGTATATTGAATCCTTTGTAGTCGCAGACTTTAATGATGGCAACCCATTTATTGAGCCCGTCATTATTCCCGACGGCGTGGAGGGCGGCCGGGGCATGCTTATACTTAGTGGTATACCCGAAGAACGCGTGCTGCTTGTAGAAGAGTAGGATTTAGCGTAGCGCCTACCTTGTCGCTATGCGCTACGCTTCAATTTGCCTGGTTTTCTCGCTCGTCGCAAGCCAATCCATTCGTGCCCAAACCTCAGATGCTTATCGCGCACTTGCGGAGGTAGCCATCGTCGAGCAGAAGATGATGGTGCCGATGCGCGACGGTATACGACTGGCTACAGACATCTACAGGCCCAAAGGTGTAACCGGACCGGTACCCATCATCCTTAGCCGCACGCCTTACCAAATGAATGGTTGGGTAGACGGTGAGGAGCGTACGCGCAGCTACGAGCGCGCACTGGAATGGGTGGCCGACGGCTATGCGTATGTGGAGCAAAACGAGCGGGGGCGCTACTATTCTGAAGGTGAGTGGAATATCCTCGGGGTGCCCACCACCGATGGCGACGACACGTTTACGTGGCTAGCCGACCAAGCTTGGAGCAACGGAAACATCGGTCTGCTCGGCTGTAGCAGTACTGCCGAGTGGCAAATGGCCGTGGCCAGTCAAGCACACCCCGCGCTCAAGGCCATAGTGCCGATGGGCTACGGCGCGGGCGTAGGCAAAGTGGGTCGCTTCAACGAGCAAGGAAACTGGTACCGCGGGGGTGCCCAACAAATGCTGTTTACCGCCTGGCTCTACTCCGTGCAACACGACCCAATGCGCCCACGCCTCCCAGCCGGCATTGCGCGGGAAGACCTGCTTCGGCTGCAGCGCTTCTACGACATGTCGCCAGAGTATCCAGACGTAGAGTGGGCCGACGGACTGCGCACGCTACCGGTGCAAAACATCATTAGCGCCCAGCACGGCCCCGAGGGCATCTACGAGGAGATGATTGCACGTACGCCCAGCAGTGCCGCCTGGCGCGAGGGCGGACTCTACCACGAAGACATGCCCTTCGATGTGCCCGCGTTTTGGTTTACCAGTTGGTACGACGTCAGCATCGGGCCAAACCTCGAGTTGTTTAATCACGTCCGCACAAACGCCACAACCCCAGCGGTGCGCGACGATCAGTACCTCGTAATTGCGCCGACGCTACACTGCGCGTACACCCGTGCGACGGATAGCACCGTGGTGGGAGAGAGGCTCATCGGGGACGCGCGTCTCAACTACGACGAGCAAATTCACGGGTTTTTTGCGCAGCACCTCAAAGGTGAGGCGGTAGTTGAGCGGCCAAGGGTCCAGTATTACACGATGGGTGCTAACCGTTGGCAAACTGCTACCACCTGGCCACCACCAAGCGTCGAAATGGTGGACATGTACCTCGACTCCCATGGCTCTGCTAACTCGCTCTATGGCAATGGCCGGCTTTCGCCAAAACCCGCTACACGTAAGTCCAGCGATAGCTTTGTCTACGATCCGATGAATCCAGTGCCGAGCTACGGAGGCAACGTCTGCTGCACTGGAAACGCAGTGAAGGGTGGGGCGTTCGACCAGCGCGCCATGGAAACCCGGCAGGATATTCTCGTCTACACCGCCGAGCCATTCACTGATAGCACCGAAGTTTCTGGCTTTGTGGAAGTGGTGCTGTACGTAGGTTCCGATGCAAAAGACACCGACTTCACCGTGAAGCTAATAGACGTGGCACCTGACGGCACTGCGTACAACCTCGACGAGACGATTCAGCGGGCACGCTACCGGGAAGGCTACGACAAGGAGGTGCTCATGGAAGCCGACGGTGAGTACCGCATCGAACTGCCACCGATGAGTACCAGCAATATGTACTTGCCTGGTCACGCGCTGCGCATCGAAATATCGAGCAGCAACTTCCCTCGCTTCGATCGAAACCTCAACACTGGCGGCAACAACTACGACGAGGCCGAAGGTGTAGTGGCGCGCAACAGTGTGTATCACGGGCCTGCGACACAGAGTGTAGTGCGGGTGCCTGTGGTGCGCAGATGATGAACTGACGTACTTCTTTAACGACACAAGGCCCAGGCGTTCCGAAGAACGCCCGGGCCTTGCCGCAGTACCTGTTAGCTGTGATTGCTTAGCGGATTACCAGGCGGCGGGGAGCCGTGGTAAGGCTTGGCAACGCAACGAGGTAGATGCCAGGAGTTAATCCAGCAAGTGATAGCTGAACCTTGGAGTATCCGGGCGTGAGCACGAAGGTCTGCTGCAGCACAACGCGGCCGTGCAAATCACTCACCAGTACAGGAAGCTCGCGCTCTCCAGTCACATCGAAGTGTAGGTCGACTACATCGTTGGCAGTGGCCGGGTTGGGGCTGATGCGCAATGCTGCTGTGGCCGAGGCTCCTCCGAGTTGCAAGTAAGCCTCATCGTCCTCACGAGCGCTGCTGCCGTTGCCGTTGTTTGGGGTGGAGTCTGCGTCCTTTTCCTTAGCAGCGGTTACTTCTCCAAACAGAGCATATCCCTTACTCGTAAGGTTGAAGTAGTTGACGACGAGCGTTGCTGTTTTGCCAGGAGCAAGGTTTCCTACGCGCCATACCCGATCGCCGTAGGGCGAGAATGTACCCTGGCTCGTTTTGGACTCATTACCACCAGCGAATACAACACCCTCCGGAGCATTCACAGCCACCTTCACGCCAGAAGCGGCGCTGCTACCCGAGTTGGTAATCGTGTAAGTGACAGCGTTAATCTTGTAAATACCTGGGCTGTTCTGCGAGCTCTTGACGCCCAACTCCAGGTCGACACCGTCGGAGTTTCCTCCACCGCCGCCGCTGTTGTCACCGTCACAGTTAGTCAGCGCACCCGTTGCACTTACTACAAACCTGATCGGATCGCCGTTGGCACCGGCCGAGGCTGACTCAAACACCACGTTGTTGTTTGCATCGGCGAATACAGGTGTAAACACTAGATTGTTTTGTGGGTCGACTGGGATCTCTGTGGTAAATACCACATTGCCTGCCCCGTCGACGCGGGTGATGTACTGACCGCTTGCGTTGTTGAAAGTAGCAGTGAAGGCAACCATTGCACCACCGTCTGAGAGTGCGATTGGGCTTCCTACATCACCGGTGACAACGCCGGCTGGGTTTGGAAACACAAGTTCGCCGAGTACTACTTCCCATAGCTGCTGGCCATTACCAGTGCCGCTTATTTTACGGATGCGCGGCCAAATTTGTAGGGTAAGGCGACGCGACTGAATGATGTTTCCGTCGGTGGCTACTACGTTGCCGCCCACTCGGTTGCTGGTTAAATCACCAACTTGACCGCCTTCAAGGAAGGTACCGGTACGATTGATGCCAATGACGCTAAAGCTCCTAAATGAGCTGAGTGCACCGACGTAAAAGATGTCGGATAATCCGCTTCCGCCGAAGTCAATAAACTCGAATCCTAATAGGTCAGAAATCGTGATCTCGGGTACGAAACCGTTTATCACAGTGCCATTGCTGGAGGTGCGAATCACGAAAGGCTGAGCGTTACCTGGGTTGCCGGCCTCACGAAATAAACCGGTAATCACGAATTCACCACTCGTAGAGCTGCGGGCCACGCTCTGTGGCACAAAGAGCTCCGGTGTTACGATATTTACGCCAACTGCCGCTGGGCCATCGACAGTGAAGCTTTTGGTGCCACCGCCGGATGTACGGTAGACGACTGTGACTACCCCGCCTGCGGCAGTGCTAAAGCTGACCACGTCGTCTTTGACCGGCTTAGTGGAGTTACAGTCTGCATCGCTACCGCCGCCGTTGCTGCCTCCGCCCTTCACGGTAAATGGGACGATATTTTTGTTGTTCCTCTCTGAGCTTTCGGCGACCTGATTTTTACCGTCTGCCTTTAAGATTAGGAAGTAGTCGCCAGGAGCTAACTCAGAGGTGTTGGATGCACCAACGATGCCTTTTTCTACGGCACCTGCGGCGAAGTTGCCGGTTACGATCCTTCCGTCGGCCACGTCGTCAGAGCTGATCACTCTATCCTTGCTCAACCACGCTTGAACAGTAAAATCACGGCTTACATCCGCGGTACCTTTGTTGGCAAGGGTAAACGTGTAGTTGAGCAACTGACCTGCGGATACTGTACCGTTGGCTAGCGTAAGGTTGGTGAGTACGAGGTCCGGCTTCCCGGAAGAGCCACCTCCGTCGCCAGTGCCTGTCGAGGCCTCGTCATCCTCGTTGACAGCACCGTTTCCGTTGCCGGGTGTTGAGTCGACGTCTTTTTGCTTGGCACGAATTACCTCCGCATAGCTGGGTGCTGCCTTAGCGCCCTTGAGAAAGTAGTTGATCGTGAGCGTCTCTGACTGACCTGGCTGTAGCGTGCCTACTGACCATACGCTGTTGCCGTATGGCGAGAACTTCCCCTTCGATAGGGTGAACTCGTTTCCGCCTTTGAAGACGACACCATCTGGCCGCGGCAACTTTGATGCGACACCGGTGGCCTTCTTCGGTCCGTCGTTGGTGATGGTTGCAGTAACACTGTAAGAAGTGAATTGCTTAGGGCTTGTAGGGTTTTGCGTAAGCGTGAGCGAAAGGTCTATTTGAGCAAACAATCCGCTTGAGAAAAATAGTAGTGCTATTGCGAGAATAGCGCTGCGGTTAATAGGAGTAAGTCTGGGGCACATATTGCAAATGTTTGATTATAAGAAGTTCAAATCTACACATAATTCAATAGTGCTTGTAATACGAAGGGAATTATTAATATATGGCAATTAAAAGTATATAGGAATGATTAAGAGCCAAGATATTATCAAGTTACGAATATCACTCTATGACAAAGCAAAGCCTGCTTCTCCCCGAGGAAAAGCAGGCTCCACAATAAGATCAGTGCGAACTAAACTAGCGCACCAGAAGCTTGGCCGGTACTACGTCGATACCGATGGCGGCAACGAAGTAGATGCCCGGTGACAGGCTATTGGTAGTCAGTTCGATTGCGTTGTCGCCTTCAATAAGTTCAACAGGGAGGCGATAAACCACTTGGCCGCTCATGTTAACGACCACCAATTCGGTACGCTGTGCAGTAGGAACTGCTTCGAGGCGGGCTATGACGGTTGCCCCTACTGTTGCTCCCGAAGGTGCGAGTGTGAGCGGTAGCGACGTAGGATAGGTACGGTCTGCAAATCCATAATCGTCCTCACTAGCATCTCCGTTACCGGGAGTAGAGTCTGCATCTACCTCGTTTTGGGTGAGCACATCGGCTGTTTGTATGTAGCCTCCCTCACGACGCACGTAGTAGTTGAGTGCGAGCGTCACTGTTTGGCCGGGGGCCACATTTCCGACAGTCCATACCCGGCTGCCGTAGGGTGAGTAGTTGCCCTGACTTGCAGTAAACTCGTTGCCACCCTGAAAGACCACCGAGTTAGCGGTGGCTCCAATGGCGCGTGGCACTCGGACGCTAACACCACTTGCGGGTGCATCTCCGGCATTTGTAACCGAAATCGTCACGGTATTAAACGTGTTGCGTCGCGGTCGCTGTACTGGGGCATCAATAGAAGCTTCGAGGTCGACGCCAATTGCGGGCCCACCACTGTTAGTACAGGTTAGGACTTGACCTGTGGCACTTACAATTATCGTTGTAGGCTCGGTAGCAGGAAAACGTGGCTCGGCTACAAACACAACGTTGTCTTGCGCGTCGGCGAATACCGCAGAAAAAAGGTTGTCTGTCTGACGGTTGAAGGGTACCTCTACCGTAAATAGCTCATTTCCTGAGGCATCAACACGGGTGATGTACTGACCACCCACACTGTTGTTAAGTGCTGAAAAAGCAACCATTGCTCCGCCGTCGGATAGCGCGATGGGGCTACCTACATCACCGGTAACGGTACCGGCTGGGTTTGGAAACACGAGTCTGCCAAGCTCTACTTCCCAGAGCTGCTGACCATTACCAGTGCCGCTGATCTTACGGATGCGCGGCCAAATCTGCAGGGTAAGGCGGCGCGACTGAATGATGTTTCCGTCGGTGGCTACTACGTTGCCGCCCACTCGGTTGCTGGTCAAATCACCAACTTGACCGCCTTCAAGGAAGGCACCGGTACGATTGATGCCGATGACGCTAAAGCTTCGAAATGTGCTGAGTGCACCGACGTAAAAGATGTCAGATAATCCGCTTCCGCCAAAGTCAATAAACTCGAACCCTAAGAGGTCAGAAATCGTGATGTTGGGCACAAAACCGTTAATCACAGCGCCGCTGCTGTTGGTGCGAATGATATAAGGCTGCGCGTTGGCAGGATTTCCGTTTTGGCGGAAAGTGCCTGTGATTACGAATTCACCACTTGTGGCACTGCGAGCCGCGCTTTGGGCGAGAAACACATTTGGGTCTACGATGTCAACACCGACTGCGGCGGGGCCGTCGATGCTGAAGCTGTCCACTCCTCCTGCATTGGTGCGGTACACCACCGTAACGATGCCACCCGCTGCGCTACTTACCCGAACGATGTCGTCGGGAGCAGCCATGGGGGGATTGCAGGGATCGAGATCGCCACCACCGGGAGGGGTTGTGCCGCCGCCACCGGTGCCAAACTCAGTCGACGCTTCGTCGTCCTCATTGACGGTGGGTGCCGTGCCGTTGCCTGGGGTCGAGTCTACGTCCTGCTCATTGAGAGCCGTCACCTCTGCGTAGCTAGCGGATGCTACCGGCTCAAGGAGAAAGTTTCGGATGCTAATGGTGGCTGATGCACCGGCTGCGAGCCTGCCAACACGCCAAGTTCCGCGTGCGCTGCCTCCAGTCACGAAAGTGCCTTGCGAGGCCGTGGCTTCATTGCCACCTTGATACACGACGCCTGCTGCGCGGGGCGCACGCACTACCACACCGGTAGCGGGGGCGTCGCCCTCGTTGGTAACGGTGACGGTGGTTTCGTAGATGATGTAGCGGTCGATGCTACTGGGCTGCGTGATGGCCAGCGTCAGGTCTACTCCATTGCTACCGCCGGTGCTGCCACCTGTGCCGAGTTCTGTAGATGCTTCGTCGTCCTCGTTGACGGTACCTGGGGCGCCATTCGCAGGTGATGAATCAGGATCGCTGGCGCCGCTGGCCACAACCTGTCCGTAGTAGTCAGGTGCGCCACCAGCGCCACGCAGGTAAATGTTGAGCGTGATAGAGGCACTGGCTCCGGAGGCTAGGGTGCCAACCGTCCAGACGTCTCCTGCTTTGGGCGTGAAACTGCCCTGAGTGGCAGAAAATTCGTTGCCTCCAACATACGTGATGGCACGACTTGGCCGCGGAATACTTACCTGAACGCCGGTGGCGGCATCTGGTCCGGCATTCGTTACTGTAGCGGTAACCTGGTAAGAGGTGTAGCGTTTCGGCGAGGGCACGTCCTGTGAAAGTGCCAGCGATAGGTCTGCTGTTTGCGCAAGACTTGGTAAAGCTAGGCCGAGTAGCAGCAAACAGCTTAACGCTGCGCACCAACGGCGGAGGGGGTTTGTGTAGGTCTGGGACATGGTGGTGGATTTATATTAAATTAGATGGTAACTTAATTGTGCTACCGTGTTCCTGCAAGCCAAATCTGCTAATGTGTCCCCATGCAGTTGCTATCTACCTACGGGGTTATTTAAGTTTAGCCACTATTAGGCCGCGGTTTCTCAAAGTATAATATAACGCCATATGTCAGACGGCACGTAGTGGGACGCTGTCGAAGCAAGGTGGCCTTGCGGCGCTTTTGCTCGCAATTGTGCTCCTTGTATAGCGTGTCAGCCCATAGCTTCGCCGCTGATGTCAGCCCCAGATCCCACAAACCAACCGCCGCTCAGTTTTGGCGAAAGCCTATCTGGTGCCATCGACCCCGATGCAGACGATGATGCCCACGATTGGCAGCTCGACTTTGACTGGCTACGGGTACGGCACTTCGTGAAAGCCTCGTTGAAGCACCCTAAGCTGCCTGACCTTCAGGCGGTGCTGATGCTGATTGGCGTGCAAGAACTGGGGCGTTGGCGCTCGGATTTCACTAAAGAAGAGAAGCAGGACCTGATGCACGTGGGCGCGTGTGAGGTTTTGAGCGCAAGCGGATACTGGAGCTTCACCCATCGCGATGCCGATGGCTGGCCGCACTACAAGGCCGTGCAGGATGTAGACGCCGAGGGGCACGTTGCGCAGGAATTGCTGTTGAAGCGCCACATCGTTGGGTATTTTGATGCGTGGGAGGAATTTGAGGGCTTTAAGATTGCTGAGCCTGATGGGGTGGGTTAGGGGAATTCTTTGGGTTGATGGGTTATTGGGTTGCTGGGCTGAATTGTGGGTGGCTGATTAGTGACTTTAGTGGTGACGCAGCGAGTCCCGGCTGACAGGGTCCG